>PVHT021183702.1:2029888-2126366 GCA_004024745.2 Catagonus wagneri | reverse complement strand
CTACCTCTTGATGTGGTCTCCGCTGTGTCTTCTGGAGCAGAGTATCTTTTTTGGAAGTTTACAGTCCATTTGGTTGAAGGTTGCTTGGCATTTGGTTGTATTTTTGCTGTTATTTGGGAGAGAAGTTGAGTTCCAGTCCGTCTATTCTGCCATCTTAATCCAATCTCAAAAGATATTAATTTAGAATGTAACAACAAAAAAAATAGTGAGGACTTTTTCCAAAAATAATGTGATCAGGATAGAGTATGATAATCAAATAGTCAGTTTAAGAATCCCACTAGGGGGAGTTCCCACTGTGACACGATGGGTTAAGAGTCTAACTGTAGTGGCTCATGTTGCTGTAGAGGTGTGTGTTCAATTTCTGGCTTGGGGCCAGTTGGCTGAAGGATCCATTGTTGCCACAGCTGTGGTGTGGTCATGACTGGTGCTCAGATTCAGTCCATTGCCTGGGAATTTCCATGGGTAGTGGATGCGGCCATACCAAAAAAAAAAAAAAAGAAAAATCCCACTAAGGGATTAAAGACAGAAAAGAGAATTTTAAGGGAGTTTGGGAGACTGCTGTCAGCTAATGCCCATCCAAGGAAAGAATTTAGTAAACTAGCAACAGTCTACACTACCTGGAAGGAAGTCCAGGTGCATCTAAGTGCCAGACATACTCAAGCCACAAATCCTGAGAGTAAAAACACAAGACGATAGATATGAGGTCTGAATCTTGTTATATGAAGTCAGGGAGTTAATAGTCCTTGCTTGAAGAGTAGCATTAGCTGTGGCAGGAATGTAGATGAGAAGGCAAAAATTAGGTGTAAGGGGACATTATTCCAAAACCCGAGATGGCTTACCACCCATTTGCTAATATACGTATGATTTACATAGTGCCACGATTGTCCTAGTTAAACCATATAGGATCAAGGGAGACAAATGACGTAAGCCTTGCTGTCTACCCAAAAATGAGGACAAAAGGGATCTTCTCCCCTTCCCACTTTTTCTTTTTATAAAAATGTAGCCCTCTTTGTTTTCAGGGCTGTTGCATTCCTTTGCCAGCCTGCTTGTTTCTCTCACAAGCATCCTGTTCTAACAAACTCACTCTTTGCTTGCTTCTTTGCATTTCTGAATTCTTCACATGAGGAAACAAAAGGATCTGAGCTTCAGTGAGTCCTGGCAACAGGTGAGAAGTTTTAACTAAAAGTCAGTGGGTTTAAGGCCCCTCCAATACAAGGATTGCTAGGGATTGGATTAAAGTCCCAATCTGAGTTTTGGCTGAATTCGAGTCCCAGCTGAGAAGCAGTGCCATTTCAAATTCACTCTAGGAGTTCCCTTCGTGGTGCAGTGGTTAACGAATCCGACTAGGAACCATGAGGTTGCAGGTTCGATCCCTGGCCTTGCTCGGTGTGTTAGCGATCCGGCATTGCCATGAGCTGTGGTGTAGGTTGCATACGTGGCTCGGATCCTGCGTTGCTGTGGCTGTGGCGTAGACTGGCGACTACAGCTCCTGTTAGACCCCTAGCCTGGGAACCTCCATATGCCGTGAGTGTGGCCCTAGAAAAGGAGAAAAGGCAAAAAGACAAAAAAAAAATTCACTATAAATGTCATGAAGCACTTTGGAATGGGGTGATCAAACAGAATTTTCTGAAATCAAACCAAACATCTAGACCAAACATCTGGAATTTCTGTCTTACAATATAGGGCTATGCCTATTTCTATCACTGTGTAAGACATATTATTGGAAAGGGCTGAAGGAATTGAAGGGGAGGAGGAGGAAAAGAGCTAAAACAGAAAGATGAGCAAGAAACCTGAAAGGGGACATTGAGAAGTCATAAAATATCCATTACATGTTAATAATTTGGACTCTTTTTATAAAATAACTAATTTCAATAGCGGATGAAAAATTGTCATGCTCACCAGCCATTTTCCTTTGCAAACTTGATAATAATATCAGAAGACCAACTTAATTGTTAAAGCAGCACTTCTCAACCATTTTCATGACGTGGATTATGAAAACAACGACACTATTGGAATCCCGTCATGGCTCAGCAGAAACAAATCTGACTAGTATCCCTGAGGATGCAGGTTCAGTCCCTGGCCTTGCTCAGTGGGTTAAGGATCCGATGTTGCTGTGAGCTCTGGCATAGGTCCCTGAGATCACTTGGATCTGGCATTGTTGCAGCTCTGGTGTAGGCCAGCAGCTGTAGCTCTGATTCAGCCCCTGCACTGGGAATATCCATATGCTGTGGTTGCGACCCTAAAAAATCACAACCACAATTAGACAGCAACACCCAATGCTACCGCTTACATATGGAAACTAAAGAGACACAATGAACTTCTTTGAAGAACAGACAATAACTCACAGATTTTGGAAAACCTTGGTTTTTCAAATAAGACAGTCTGGGGAGTGGGGGGATGCACTGTGGGTTTGGGACTCAAAATCTATCGAATTGACTTATGATCTTTGTACACCTATAACTGAAATAAAATTCATTGTTAATAAATAAATAAATAAATACTCTGCCTTAAAATAAATAAATAAATAAGTTAGTTAATTAATTAACAATGGTAGTCTTATGCACGCTGGGGTAAATTGAGATGGCAGTTGACTGACAAACCAACCTCTTGGTAGCTGTAGCTGCTTAGGTATTATCAAACTCATTTAGAACTGAGAAGATCAATAACTGGTTGACCTTGGTGGGACTGCAGTGAGCAACATCATGCTAGAAGGAAAGGTAAATTCAAGATATTACATATCTAATCGAAAGACTTCTACATTTATAGATAATTCCATTAAAAAAAACCTTCAAGAAGAATTAGCTAGTTAATGAATAACATTCTAAACTGTTGGAATTTTTTTCATCTGTCATACAGAGGGTATGAGCTCTAAGGCCTATGTCTAATAAATTTCTGATGTTTAGCAATTATGTAAGTAACATCAAGATTGGGAGATGGGGATTAGCAGAAGCAAACTAGTATATTTAGGCTGGATAATCAACAAGGTTATACTCTATGGTACAAGGAACTCTATTCAATACCCTGTGATATACCAAAATGGAAAAGAATAAATATATATATATATATACGTATATACATGTATGTGTGTGTGTATATATATATATATATATATATATATATATATATATATATAAAAAACTGAGTACCTCTGCTTCAACAAAGTTTAAAGAAAATAGTAAGTAACATATCCATCAGCAGGTCTAAAGTGTGAAAACCATGCTACTGTGATATTTATTCTTATGGTTATCATCATTGACATTATTATTAATTACGCTGCTCATCTTTCAGAAAAGATCACTTACCTTTCTAGAGACATAAAATGATTTTAAGTTTTGGAGATTTTAATTTGTCACATGTTTAATATCTTAATATAGTGATGCAAAATAACTTCTAGAAAACAAGCTTTGTTTTACTCCATCGCATGTTTCTTTCTTCTTCCCCCCTCCCTTCTTGTTTCGTATCTTCTTTCTTCTCTTTCTCTGCTTTTTCTTTGTTTTTTATAATGTCTCCTTTATTTCACATTGCATCCAAATTCCTTCTCCACTACTCACTAGATGAGTAATTATGAAAAAGTACTTAACCTCTGTATTAAATACATATGTTTAATATAACTGTCCCCAAACAAAATAGGACAATGCCACGAAAAAGCGATTTTTTTTTAGTTTGTCCCAATCCATTTTAGACATTTTAAGTTTTAATTTTATTTTTTTTTCCATTTTAGCTGGTTTACAGATTTCTGTCAATTTTCCAACTGCACAGCATGGTGTCCCAGTTATACTTAGAATGAATATTACTGTTATCTTTACATTATTTTTTTTATTACTCTGGGGAGATGCTAGGATTAGATAAGTAGTTCTGTGAAGAATTATCAATAAGTGATTACAACCTTTCCCTTGGGAGAAGACTGAACCCTCTATTAAGAGGGCTGGACTTTGACTGATCCTCCTCTAATGCACAAGATGAACCCAGGAACTGTAGCTTAATTACTAAACTAGGGATTGCTCCTGCAGGATGATGAAATCCAGTATTAATTAAGAGCTTACTTTTAACATAGCCCAACCTCCATATCCAAGTATTTAAGAAGTCTGCCGTTTCACCGTTGTCTAACTAAGGCTTGGACTGAGCTGCTCCTAGGTAAGACCTACTATCTTCATTGAAACTGCATAGAACTTTTCTATAAATGGAGAATGTTTTCTTTAGGCATCATCCTGTGACTATTAGAATGTATCTTCAAGATTAAGAAGGGTAAATTTGATTAGGAAGTATAAATTTGTACATTCATTTTTGGAAAGAGGATACTTAAGTTTGATGCCAGAAAGCTAAAGAGAATCTGGTAATAGCTCAGAATGGCTTGAATGGATTTAGAAAGAAAAAAAGTGCATGTAAGAGCTCACAGTTAGTAGATGCAGATTTGAATTCATTATAAGATGTTTTTAGACCTTAATGTCTAGGATATAAATTTCTAAAGGAAAAAACATGGATTGTTCTCTGCATAGGGCACAGGTTATCCTCTTTGTATGTAGTTAGCTGCGGGTGGAGATTTTTTGCATCCTTGGGAGGAAATTAAAATGCATTGAATTATTTATTTTTTTTCTGATCATCTTCTAGGCTCCCTTCTCTCTTTCTTATTCAATAGGCACACTTACGTGTTCTAAGAGTGCCCCAAAGATAACATATCTTTTGTTTTTGTAGACAAACAACATTTCTTAAAAAAATCTCCTGAGAATCTTCCTACCAGGGGCATATCAGAGCCCACTGAGCTGAGCAATGTAGCGGAATAGGCTTAATGTCTACACGTAAGATACTTAGTTGTACATGCAGTCATAAGCACATCATATTAGCAGCCAGATATGTCAGCTTCTCACGGTCCTCTGTCACTTAAAACATTTGTATAGTGGAGTAGATTTTCAGTATGACTGATTCTTTGATTTCTGTTTGTCATTGCCCAAACTGACACCACTGCTCAGAAGGCTGTATCTCTGAATCAAAACAGTAGCTATCCTTCTGGCATCTGACAGCTTGAAATTAAACCCTTTACCCAGTACTCCAGAAACACAGTTGTACCTTTTTTTTTTTTTCTGGACCATTTATGATACCCTTAGCAATATTTATCAGGTAAGTTAATACCTGGCATTAGAACACATGCTCTTTCTACTAACTAATTCCTGGCCCCATATATGTTCCATAAGTGTTATCTACATGCCACTGTAGTATAACCTTTTTAAGCAAGGAAAGGCTTCTCTCTTTTTCGACTTCCCATTTTGAATATTTCCAAAATGACTGTGAGAGTGGCAAGGGGAAGCAGAGCGTTAGTTTCCATTCCACAGATTAAATCAGTTAACATCTGGACGAACAGAGCAGGCTAAGGGTATTTGTGGACACATGTGACTATGAACGCTAGAGATAAAGTGTAAAAAAATAAATTTATATCCTAGGATACTGAATTTCATAGGGATAAACAGGGAGAATCTGATTATTCAAGAACTGAAACAATGTCCAACATTTTCCTAATTTATAAAAATAGATAAAAGAGTATAGGTCTAATTCATGTAGGTTAAGAAAAAAGAAGAAAACTGTAGTTTAGTGATCACAGCCCGGTGAGGCTTCAAAGAAATTGTTTACTGTACATAATATTAATCAACTTGCTTTCAAAATTATAAAGCTGTCATATACCTTTACTATTTCACGATGTAAATTGGTTAATCAAACAACTCACATCTGTACTTAATTTCCAGCTGAGTCAAAATCTCTCAGCCTTCACTTTCCAGCCCCAGGATAAACCCAGCCCAGTCTATTCCACACACATTAGCTCCCCAAGGCACCCTTTAGCCACTGGACATTTCTTTACCGATTTATGCCATGAACCATGGTAATTCTTGCTTGCTATCTTTTGTCTGTCATTGTTTACACCATTGATAATGCATTTCTCTCTCCTTTTTAAGCCCCAAACTTTACAGTCTGATCACCTTCCTTCTCTGGTATGGTACAGTTATTTCTAATCCAACTTATTCCAACTTTCTCTTGGTTCTTATTGTATATAACCAGTTTTAAAGCAGTTACCACTTATGTGCTTTTTAAATGTTTCCTGCTTTAAGGTTTCATCTATCTCAATCTTAATCTCTTTCTGCTTGAGGTATAGAACTCCACATAAAGAATAGCCAGCTTATTTCTCATATTAATAGTCATGCCTGATTCCTGGCAGGGGGTGTATTTTGCATTCTTCCATGAGATGGTCAGTGAAGTGTGGCAATTAGAGGAGACAGAAGAGAGCTTCAAATAAAAATCAAAGTTGTGATATTCCAGGTCCTAGAGACAGGAGCCACAGCATACCAAACAAGGGCAGGGAAAGTCACCAGGATAGTTGGAGGCAGAAGGCAGGGGCAAGGAGAAAGCATTGGGCCACAGCCATTATTGGAATTTCCCCTGGCAAAATAAGGCGGAGAGAGGAAACAGTTTAGGATCAGACAGCTTGAATAATTTTGGTTGGCTTTGGAGTGATTTTGATTCTCCAGGTCCTTAGTCCTGGAATGATTAAGGGAGAGGAAATTGTGCCCAGGGGTGCACAAATGCCAGAGAGAAGGTCTGTCTGAAAACTGATTAGTTTGCACATCAAAGACATGCTGGACCCTGTGCTATCTCTAAAAACTGGCCAGCCCAGGGAGGGGCAGTCTCTCCATAGCTCTAACTGTTTTTTAAGATGTCAAAACATAAGATAAAGAAGATTTACATATGTACATACGGTGAATAAGAAGGGACTGGTCCAAGACCTGGCCATCTTGGACATTCCTTCTCCCTAGTAGAATATCTCCTAATTCTTTTTACCAGATGGTCTCGTTTTACAAGGTGCTCTAAGTCTGAATTGTGTCTGGATTTGTGTAGCTTCTCCCAGAATAATCCCAGTACTACTGTCCTGAAAGAGGCAGCTTCTACCAGGCGGCACTCTGCACAGAGGCCCTCCTTGCCTTCCTCACTTCTTCTCCCCATGTGGTACATCAGAGACAGAATCAAGTGTCTTGAAAAACTTGACCATTCTCTCCCACGACAGAGATCCTGAGTCTGGATTTCCCACCCCATCCCCTTCCCTACCACCAGGTGATTATATAGCAGTGGTTGGTGATTTTTCATTCAATCCTGGAGGTCAAGGCATTCTTTTTCCTGAACAGCAGAAAAGGCTGTGACTGAGATCATGAGATACAAGGTTTTTTGTTTTTGTTTTTGTTTTTGTTTTTGTTTTTAAAGAAGGGCTCTGGTTATAGAGTGAAATGGGAGACGACCCAAGAGAAGGGAATAATAATGATGGAGGTAGAAAGATTACCTGATGGGGAATGGAATCTTGGATCTAGTTTGTGAAAATAAACTAAATCACAGAATCCCACATCCATAAAACAATAATATTAACACTAATGTTAAAATTAGATGCTGGGAACTTATGTACATAGAAGTAATAAAACGTTATTGTGTTCATCATGTGGATATTGTCATCGCCAACTTACTGGGTCAAATATTCCACAGCATTAGGTTAATTTTATGTTTTCATCCTGTGTCACAGAGGTTTCATGTATCTGGCTCACTGACTAAAGTGAAATAAATATGAACCTCTGTTTAAGTCTCTTATTGTGCTACTATTCTCACAGGATCTGTGTCTTACATGCAAATATTCTGTCACTTATACATACATAGACACATGTGCACACACACACACACACACGCACACACACACACGAACACACACACACACACGCACACACGCACATAAAGAAGCAGCCTGTATCCAATGTGTGGTTCTTTTATTAACCGAGTCTCTGGTTTAAAAATAAAGAAGAAGTCTTACTAAGGTTCTTTTTTCTCCTTTAGCTTTCATATTCTATTATTCTAGGATCTACGCCAAGACAGGATCTAGGAAGTAAAAAAAAAAGAAAAAGGAAAATGTGTATTCCTGTATTTTTTTCTCTAGTTAGAAAAGCTTTTTGTTTTATCATCTTTATTTTTTCTGTTGTAGTTTATTTACAACATTCTATCAATTTTTACTTTGCAGCAAAGAGACCCAGTCTCAAATAATTTTCCTTACAGTATCCTCCGTCGTGTGACATCATAAGTTCTATACGGCAAAATCTCATTGCTAATCCACTCCAAATGCAATAGTTTGCATCTATTAACCCTAGACTCACAGTCCATCCCATGCCCTCCCCATTAATCGAAGAGATTTGAGCCAGTGAGAAAGCTTTACTCTTTTGAATATTCTGTGGAGTCAAATCTGAGTGTTTGTGTGAAATAAAATCCTTGGCTCATATTTTGAATGTAAAGCAACTTTTAAAATTTTCTTAGGCAATTTTCAGAATATTTAGCTGTTTCAGTTCTTCAGTGTATTTTAAAATTACAATTAAGACTAGATCTGATAATTTCAGTAAGTGACATATAAAGTCTCTAATTGTGTCTAACTGGAAAAATAAGATCATCTGTCAAGGCAAAGTTATTTTCTACCTGCATGAATATTTTTATATCCAACCAGTTATTGCAGAGCCCTACAAATATAATTCTAAGTGTAATATATTAAATTTAGTTTCTTTGTTTATGATTCGGAGCTGTGGCTGTCAGAACTAAAACTTTCACATATTAAAGAAAGGCAGATGTAGCTAGCTTTCATCAAGCTTGTTGACAGCAAGTATCTGATATTTAGGTATGTTTATTAAGCATGAAGGCATTTGCTTTTCTCGCCATCCACTGATGAGTTATATTAAATTTAAATTTCAGCACAGCCCAACATAAAATTGCTTTTTATTTTCCCCATCTGGCATTTTACCTATCTAGAATATTACTCATAATTTAACTTCATCTTTGAATA
This sequence comes from Catagonus wagneri, assembly GCA_004024745.2. Taxonomy (NCBI): domain Eukaryota; kingdom Metazoa; phylum Chordata; class Mammalia; order Artiodactyla; family Tayassuidae; genus Catagonus; species Catagonus wagneri. Next base: position 2,117,524 of record PVHT021183702.1, on the reverse strand, counting down.
ACACTCAGAAGAAAAAATCTTTTGTTCCTAATGGTTTTGCTTATATGTCTTGATACTTCTAAGACTATATATTTGAATGTACATTGGTTGGGAATACAGTTTACGGAAACATCTTACTTCAGTAATTCAGTCACTGGAACAGGGAGATAAATAAACTGCAAAATAATAATAATAATAATAAATAATAACAATAGTAAATTCATCTATGTCCCTGAATATAGCTAAGAATTGTAGGTTTACATTTCTCCAGTATAACAAGTACAAAATTTTCATTCCATTTATTCAAGGGAATTTTAATATTACTCTATATTTTCCCCTCTACATTCAGGAATCTCTTTTCTATCTGGAGTTACCTTTACGGATTAACATAAAGGATCAGTAACAAGGTAGAACAATTAAAAAGGATTTTTTTAAAGGCAAAGAGCAATGGATTCCTGGGGCATTATAACATTTTGATAACTTCAGAATGTCAGAAAAACTCTATTAATGTTTTGCGGAGCAATGATTTAAGAGTAGCTTAAGTCACCATGAAATGATATGAAGCCATACTAAGTCATAAAATCTCAACCCATTCAATGGTGTCAATCAGAAAGGCCCATATGATGATGAACCCAAAGCCATGATGTGTTAAGGTGGTCCACACTTGAGATTTATAACCCCAAATGATTCTGTGAGAAAAACAAATCCAGGTTCACATTGTGAACTGTGCCTTAAACATGAGCTTCCTCAGTAGAACAACATCTGACCATAGGTCAATGGATACTGACCCTTAATTAAAGGCTATATTACTGCCTTATTAATCCCTGATGGTCCAACCACTTGCAGAGAAGCTTAATAACAACAGAAGCCATACTTATTAGCTTCATGTGTATTTTCCATAAACTTATTTTTTTAACTTAATGGATTTTATTTCAGTTATAGGTGTACATAAATCATCACAAGTCAATTTGGTAGACTTTGAGTCCTAAACCCACAGTGCCTCCCCCACCCCCCAGATTGTCTTACTTGAAAAACCAAGGTTTTCCAAAGTCTGTGAGTCATTGTCTGTTCTGCAAAGAAGTTCATTGTGTCTTTTTAGTTTCCACATGTAAGCGGTAACATTGGGTGTTGCTGTATAATTGACTGGTATCACTTCACATGATAATTTCTAGGTCCATCCATGTTGCTATAAATGTTGGTAATTCATTCCTTTTAATGGCTGAGTAATATTCCATTGTGTGTGTGTACCATATCTTCCCTATCCACTCCTCTGTCGATGGGCATTTAGGTTGTTTCCATGACCTGGCTATTGCATAGAGTGCTGCAATGAACAGCACTGGAGTACATGTGTCTTTTTGAGTCATGGTTTAATCTGAATAGATGCCCAGGAGTGGGATTGCTGGATCAAATGGTAATTCTATTTTGAGTTTTCTGAGGAATCTCCATACTGTTTTCACAGGTTGTACCAATTTGCATTTCCACCAACAGTGTAATAGGGATCCTTTTTCTCCACACCTTCTCCAGCACTTATTGTTTGTAGGCTTTTTGATGATGGCCATTCTGGCCGGTGGAAGGTGGTACCTCATGGTGGTTTTGATTTGCATTTCTCTAATGAGGAGCTTTCCATAAACTTATGAAATAACAGATGAATGTCTATTTTGATTAATTCATAAACTCATGAATTTCTGAAATTGGTTAATTCTTAAAGTCAGCAGCTTTCTGTCTTTGCAGCTCTAGAGCTAGCATGTGACATGAACATGGCAGCATTTCACCAGAACTCCACTGACTTCATCCTCTTGGGTCTCATCACCCATCCTACATTCCCAGGGCTTATCTTTGCAGTGGTCTTCTCCATATTTTTGGTGGCTGTAACAGCCAATGTGGTCATGACTCTGCTCATCCACACAGATTCCCGACTTCACACACCCATGTACTTCTTGCTCAGCCAACTTTCCATCATGGACACCATCTACATCTGCATCACTGTACCCAAGATGCTGCAAGACCTCTTGTCCAAGGAAAAGACCATCTCCTTCCTGGGCTGTGCAGTTCAGATCTTCCTCTACCTGACCCTGATTGGAGGGGAATTCTTCCTGCTGGGCCTCATGGCCTATGATCGGTACGTGGCTGTGTGCAATCCTCTTCGATACCCTCTCCTTATGAACCGCAGGATTTGCTTGTTTATGGTGGTGGGCTCCTGGATTGGTGGTTCCTTGGATGGATTCATGCTGACTCCCTTTACTATGAGTTTCCCCTACTGTGGGTCCAGAAAGATCAATCACTTTTTCTGTGAGATCCCAGCGGTACTGAAGCTATCATGTGTTGACACATCACTCTACGAGACTCTGATGTATGCCTGCTGCGTGCTGATGCTGCTCATCCCTATATCCGTCATCTCTGTCTCCTATACTCGCATCCTGCTCACTGTGCATCGGATGAACTCTGCTGAGGGCCGGCGCAAAGCCTTTGCAACCTGTTCCTCCCATATTATGGTGGTGATCATTTTCTATGGGGCAGCCTTCTACACCAATGTGCTGCCGCATTCATACCACACACCAGAGAAAGACAAAATTGTATCTGCCTTCTACACCATCCTCACCCCAATGCTCAACCCTCTCATCTACAGCTTGAGAAATAAAGACGTGGCCACAGCTCTAAGGGGAGTGATGGGGAGACACACTTCCTCCCAGAAAATCAGAGCGGAGGATGTGCCCAAGAAATACTAGAGGAGCCCAGGTACAAATATCTTTGATGCTGTGGCCAACAGAAATTCCAAAGAAGATGTTCTTAATTCTGAAATATATCAACTTAACAATCCTGAATTACATCAAGCAAAATTATCCCTTTGACAGCATCATTTAAGAATTATAGTTGAAGGCATCCAGCATCTGAGGATCGGCCAACTTGCTTGTCTGAATTCACTGACAGACATCATCCTGAAAGCATTCTCTTCAGGAAGCACTATAAATTATCCAAGACCCGGAGTTCTCTGGTGGCCTAGTGGTTAAGAACTTAGTGTAGTCACTGCTGTGGCTCTGGTTCCTGCTCTGGCTCAGGTTGATCTCTGGCCCAGGGAACCTCTGCATGCTGCATGGCATGGCCAAAACACATCATCCCAGGCAGGCCAAACAGCCCTTTAATGTCCTAAGTAAATATTTTTTTATGTTACGCGTATTCATGTATCTTCTGTGTCTGTATTAGTGAAAAGCTTTTGAACAGAAATTACGAGTACAAGCAGTCATGTCCTTGCTGATATAATATCAAACATCCAAAATAATTAAATTTTTTCTAGTGGTAATAGTGGGACAGCTTTATTTTATTTTTTTTTCCTTTTTATAATTTTTTTTTATTTTTGCATTATAGCTTGTTTACAGATTTCTGTCAGATTTTCCAACTGCACCACGTGGTGACCCGGTTACATGTCCATATATGGATTTGTCACATGTAATTAGATATAGTTCCCCGTGCAATACAGTTGAAGGCCCTTGCTATTCCATCATTAAAGCACTAGTTATCCCCATTCCCTCACAGCCCTCCCCCGCCCCTCCCCCGCCCCCTTGGCAACCACAAGTCTGTTCCCCAAGTTCGTGATTTTCTTTTCAGACAGCTTTATTTTAAAGACTTTTGTGAAGACAATTCAATTGAGTTTGGAGTTCTGTATTCTCATTAACTTGTTATGTATGTCTGTGCTCTCTAACCTCTGAAATTAAACTATAGGTAGTTATTTACATGGAGTCCACTGTGTGCCTGGAAATCTGTAAATATGTGCTGATTGATTAAAATTGACTTCTTTAACAAAGATAGTGGCATTGTGACAGTCCTTAAATAACTTCCATTCATTCCTTAATAAGATGAATATAGGTGAATATCAAATGAATTAGCCAAGAATTTTCATTAGTTATTGCAGCTCTCTTGGTCAATTCTCCTGTTCTCAAGCATTCCATCAAGTAGGCTGGTAGACAAATATTTCTTCTCTTAATCAGCTTTTGGTTAAGTTTGGTGTTTTGATAGATGCAGGATTATGAAAGAATATTTACTAAACAAAAACTGCAATCACTGATGATTCTTCATCTATTTATTTACCTAATTTTAACTTCCTACTGTGTGTAAGGCGTAGAAATATAACAAATAAAGAAGTTTTGATTCACTTGGAATTTATCTTGTCTATAAATAGGAGTTAAAATAAGTTGGACTGACTTTTAGTGGTTTTTGCAGTTGGCAACAATTATGAAAAGGTCACTCACCTTTATGATATTCTAGTGTCAACACAGAGTGAAAAATATTTCGCACAGAGATGTTGATGCAAGTCAAACACATTCTCATCCATATGCTAGTCACAGGATTTGTTTTGCCTTGGAAGGCTCCCCCAAACTTGATCTTACCTTAAAGCAAATAAATAGAAAAGAGATGGAAGAATGAGTTGTATGAATTGATGCCTTCAGGTAGAGTAACTAGCCAGGATTCATTTATAAAAATCCCCTCAATGTCATTTCAATTCAATTTCATTTTCTTAATTCCTTTGAATTTTAGCCACTAGTACTTACTATTTTCTCCTCCCAGCCTCTGTTAGCACCTCTCTAGGTCTCTCTATCCATAAAATCTTTCACTTAATAATTCCCATTTCCTTTCTACTCTGAGTATGGGTGTCTTCTTTCTCATTTCCTCTGAGTCAGTCCTGCCAGACTGGGCTGCCATCTGACTTTTGTTCGTGCATTTCCAAGATGAATCACCTGCATGTTTCACAGGGACATTTAACATGGGTAATTTATAAAGAAGTATTTAAAAAAACAACATGTAAGGGAGATGCATTTGCTTCCTAGATACATCATAAGAATTAATGATTGAGGCATAGGATGAAGGGACTTTGAGTTTATATTTAGAATGGATAAGTAATGAGATCGTAATTTAAAGCACAGGGAACTATATCCAGTCCCTTGGGATAGAACATGATGGAAGACAATATGAGAAAAATAATGTATATTATCTATATGGCTGGGTAACTAGGTTCTACAGCAGAAATTTGTACAACACTGTAAATCAAGTACAATTTAATTGAAAAATATTAAAAGAGGCAAAAACAATTGTCTATTCCCCACCTCAGGGGATGTTGTTGGGTATTTTCATTTGGTGATGATTTATCCTGCCACCTGTTATGTGTGTACTTAGCTATTGTATGCTACACTTTAATTCAATTTAAAAAATTCAGTCACATCATATATAGTGCATGTCCTCATTTCTCACTCATGAGACACATCCTACTCTATAAAAATGATCAGGGATTTTTTTTTTTCTCAGTTGTGGTACCAAATTCATACATAAGAAAATTTGCATTCATCACATTCTGATCTTTATTAAAAATATAATGCATTAATTTGAGAATGAAATAATAAATTTTAATAATTTAAAATCTATTTAAAATACCAATTGTATACTCTCAAGATGTAAGACACTCTCATTGATTACAGGGAAAAAACTGCATTTTGCAAAGCATATTCAACTGCATTATCTGATTTTGATTCTGATCTTCAAAAAGTACTACCAAGTATTCTGAGAGGGAATTCACTTCATGGGAGATAGAGAAGTTGATGTTCAGAGCAAACGGTTGTCCCCCTACCCCTCGCCCAAGTAAGAAAAAGGCAGATGAAAGCCTCAGAACAATGTCTTCGGATTTCTGGTTGTGATTTTATGCCAAATCTTGCTATTAATTGAGAGACAATTTACAAAGGAAGGAAAGCATGTGGCACAATATGCAGCTGCCAGCTTGTTAACCCTGGTAATGACCTGGAGAAAGAAGTCCTCTGAGAGTAACATGCTGATAAAATCTATGTTCATTTCCTGTTTTATGCCAGCTAGGCTGGTCTACCAAGGATCTGACTTTCCACATTGAGAGGCAGTTAGACCCCCTCTGGGGTCTCTCTACAGGTGAGGGATGTATGCATAAAATTAACTGAACCATTTCTTCCACATATATATTTCACTTACATAATAAATGAAAATGTAGATGTATACAGTACAGAATTGTAATAATGGATGACATAAAGCATACTTGATAAATATTTTATGAAGTAACATTGAATGTCAAGAAAGGTTTCCGGGAGTTCCCGTCGTGGCTCAGCGGTTAACGAATCCGACTAGGAACCGTGAGGTTGCGGGTTCGATCCCTGGCCTTGCTCAGTGGGCTAAAGATCCGGCGTTGCCGTGAGCTGTGGTGTAGGTCGCAGACGCGGCTCGGATCCCGCGTTGCTGTGGCTGTGGCGAAGGTTGGTGGCTACAGCTCCTGTTAGACCCCTGGCCTGGGAACCTCCATATGCCTAGACTCCTAGCCTGGGAACTTCCATATGCCGCGGGTGCAGCTCTAAAAAAGACAACAACAAAAAAAAGGGTTTCAGACATAAAGCAATGATAGTCAATAATGAAAATATTTAATGTGGAGGAGAGAATGCAGACCGCTATTGCCTAGAAAGTGACAACACATGCCTGACAAGTAAAACTAATTGGACAAAGTTTCTGCTAACAGCGCTAATAAATATGGGAAAATAAAATATTTAAAACTTAGGACTCTATAGAGAATTGAATTACATAAAGCAGGACAATTGTAATAATGAATAATATCATGATATTGAAAGGTAATATAACTAAAATGATAGGCTGATTCATATATAATTACCTACCACCAGAAGCATTTCTTTGTTCTTGCTGTTGTTGTTGTTTTTCAGTTGGGATTGTTTTGAGAATAGGTCTGATTAAATCCCCAGGCCAAATATTTACCAAACATCCAGTGAGAGCTTCTTTACAAATTCCAGAGAATTAAATTTCAAGAAAATATTTAAGGTTTATGTTCCATTATATCACCTTGGTTTATATAATTAGATAAAAATATTTTGTGATAAATAAATATATGTAGCATAGACTGCTGGTGTTTCAGTTTTGTTTATATCTTTTTATTTAATTAGATTTTGAGGTTTATTTCATTACATTAGATTTCTCTCATCATATAAGCAATGACAAAGATCTCGATTTTATTCCCTGATGCATGCCAAGTACCAAAAAATTTTCATCATATAAAATAGTAGTAGTTTGAATAAATGAATAGCATTTCATTTTAGAAGACTTCACACTTGAAAATACGTATTTTAATGTTTATATAATTATTCATTTTTTTCTCTGGGAAATCCAGAATTAAAGAGTTACAGTGTAAACTGAAAATCAAAGAAATGAGGTAACATTCATACTCTTACACAGAATTGCCTGTCAAAGGTGAAGCTGGGACCAAAAGAATCATCCTTAAATTCTTTCCAGCTTCATCAATTCTGATGTCATTCCTGTTTAAGCATTTAAAATTGTGGCTCCTGTGAAGAAAAATTATTGTTTTTTGCTAGATTGTCACAGATATCCATTCTTCTTTGGAGCAAATGAGAGGTAAGTGTCACTGGTAGGTCTTTGTTCCAGTGTAGAAAGAGGAATTTTTTTTTTCATATTTACTGAAAACTTAGTTATTAACACAAGGCTTAGAATTAATCATACCTGTTGACATTATTTTGTACCTTTCCTGAATCTTTGGTGTTTAACTGCAAAGGGTAGTGATTTTTATCAGTAGCCAATAAGCTTAAGAAGATAAAATAAGGAGCCCTGTATGAACGTAGTTGCTCCCTGGATCTCAGCTTCTGTAGCGCTGATGAAGGTGCCCCAAGGGCGGCTGCTTCTCTGCCTCCCTGGATAAACTGTGGGAAAACTTCCATGAAAGAAAAATGAACATAAATTTCGTGTATTTCAGGGCTCTCTGAAAATAATAGCTCCTTGCAAATTTGAAAGATTGTAGAAATCTTCATCTCTGAGTACTTTTAAGAGCAAGAGTACATCCTATGCTGTGCATGAATTAAATTGTTTCAGTCTCAAGACAGAGAATGAGTCAGTGCTATTTTTAATAAAAAATAAAAGATTTTATAATCAAAAAAATAAATTTTATAATCCAAACTTTATAGATTTTATAATTGTTCTTACTATCACGTTTGCCTTAAATATAGGGAAAATTTGGCTAAAGGGATTAAAGTGACTAAAATGAGATTATATGTCCAGACCATTTTCAAATTCAGAAGCTAATTCCATTTTCTCATTCTGGAGCCTGTCTTGTTTCCACAGCTACCAAAGCAAAGTGTTATTTATTTTGAGTGAGGGAAGATCCTAAACATTTTAACATGATTAAGTACCAGGTAACAATCCTGAAGGCCTTTGACAAAAATCCTCCCGATAACTTCAAAGAGTGGGGTTGGGAGTTCCCGTCGTGGCGCAGTGGTTAACGAATCTGACTAGGAACCATGAGGTTGGGGGTTCGATCCCTGCCCTTGCTCAGTAGGTTAACGATCCGGCGTTGCCGTGAGCTGTAGTGTAGGTTGCAGACACGGCTCCGATCCTGCATTGCTGTGGCTGCCCAGAGACAGATTACAGCAATCAGCTTCAGAAACAAGCTTAGATTATTTTTCTTAATAACTTAGTTAAGTTTATAATAATGTAATAAAGCAGCAAAGAAGTATTTGGGAGGTGAGTATAAAAGAAATGGATTTAGCACGGAAAGAGGGGAGAAAGAAACGAGCAGGGGATACATGCAAAAGGTGATGATTGGGTTTTATTGGAGAATTTGGCTCCCAGGTGAGGTTCCCTGACTCTTGGGCATGGAGTCTGGGAAGTCGCACCCGGGTTGGGGAGCACGAGTGTTTTTAAGCCTAGTTGGTTCTGGGTCTGGATCTGGGTAGTGCCTTTGCCAAATTAGGCAAGGGACCACCGTGTCCTTAGGTGATTGGTTGGGGATAGGTGTTTGGGGCCTTTCTGGGTAGGCGTGGCTTCGATTGTCCCTTGGCGCAGATGGGGTTGGCGGCCTATCTTTCCGCGCAGGCTTGTCCATTCCTCATGGGGTCTGTTTGATATGAGGCGTCTCTTTGCCATGTGGGGGCCAATTCCTGTCTCCGCTGGCCTAACAGTGAGTTATAGGCAATGAACACTAATCTCAATAGACAAATCTAGAATATGAATCAAAACTATCTTTTTCTCTAAAATCACCCTCATTTTAAGTAAAAGTAGCCAAATTTGGACTGTAGAATATATACTCCTAAAGGAAAACACATATTTTAACCATTTCTTATTCATTTGGGTTTGCCAGGGAGCAGGGAAGAACCAAGCTGCTGTCTTGGATTTCCCATAGCCCTGACTGTTTAATTCACAGCTATCATTTATCTATCTTATTTGATTTAGGAGCAGACTCTTACCAGGCTACAAGGGCATCAGGATGCCAAAAGTCTAACAATGAGGGGTTAATTGTTTGTGCCACATTTTTTATTTGACAATGTTTTCCCTTAACTTACACTTAGGAAGTTTTTAAAAGAAAAGAAAAAAACAATACAAGTTTAAAAATGCCTGGTCAGATAGAATGATAGATTATTATTTAGCATTACTTATTCATTTAGCCAAAGTAACAAAGGGTTTCAAAAGCAAATACAAATTAAAGCCAAGAAATTCATATAATCTGTTATCAAAGGCAGCATTTCGAGAAAACCCTTTAACAGACAGTATCCAAATTCAAGTTTTGCACTAGCTTACTTTTCCTGCCTTTTGAAGCAACCATGGGCTGTCTTTTATAATTTCTAAAAACACACGTTTTTTTTTACAGAACATCTCAGGATGACATTAAACATACTAATTAATAGTCTTAAGTGACTTTAATTTCTCTGTTTAGTAACTGAAGTCTCAGTATCTCATTTGACTTTTATCAAGCCTAGGTACAGTAGGTATTGCACTTATGTTGATGACTCTATAAAGACATGTATATGTTAATTAGATCTGACAAACTTTAACTTTAATATTAACATCTAATAATGAATATTGAATACTGAATATTTTCCAGTTCATGGGAACCAAAAATTAGTTTACTTTATGTGTTTTGAGAATTTACATCAGCGCTTAATTTCCTTTAAGCTAATTAAGTAGAGCTCTTTTATGAATTAATTTTGGCAATGCCATACATATACAACACACACAAAGACACATACAAACAAGCAAATCAAAGACTTCATATTTCCCATTCCAACGTTTCAGCCATGAATAAGGTACAACTGTATAAAACCTGTCAGTTACAAGAGACTGGATTCAAATTTGGTTTCTGGCAGATGGAACAAATCATTGTCACCAGTCTAGATGGCTAAGCCTCTTTTTACTAATGTTAAAGGAAAAGACTTAGGACTTCTATTTGTCCCCGAAAATTCAGTTTCCCACTTGTACCCCTTGTTCTAAAATTTGTACTACAAAAAGATGGTGAGATAAGGTTTTACATGGCCAGGTAAAATATCTGCATCTCAAAGGTGTAGGAAAATTCCTCCTGAGATGCCTTTGTTGCTTAATGCTAGTAAAAATTTCCCTGAATACTTAAGAGCCTCTTCCTTGAGACTTTAAAGGCCATGTCAATTAAGACCAAGACTGGAGTTTCTGGGCCCTGTATGAATTTATGTAGTTTTTTGTCTGTAGGGGAAGCCTGGCTTATAAAATGGAGCATTATACCAATCCCAGGCTCCCAAGGTCACTTGCTGGCAGCCCTGTCATTTGGTCTTCCTCCATGCCACTGTTTCATGTTCCTGCCAGGAACCCAGAAATGTGTAGCCACCATTTCTGGAAAGACACAAGCATAACATCTCTCCCAAGTTATTAAAGGATCAGGGCCTTGCCATATGTTTTCCTCAGGTGTACCAGGAATAAGCTGGCCATAGTGCCATTCTATAGGCATTATTCCTTGTTCATTACAAGTGAAAAAATTTAGAGTAAGCAAAGTTTGTCTTAATAATCTTGTGGGGGAAGGGCCTTCTTGTTCCCGCTTTTGTTTTTTAAGTTGGGCCATTACATTAATCTCTCCCTGATAGTCTGCATCTATCAGCCCGGGCAGAATTACTAGTCTTTCATTGTTAAGCTAATCCTCCCTGTGATGCAGCCTACAGTGGGAAAAATGGCCATAAATGGTCATGTGGTTTTTGACTTTTCTTTTGTTAATGTGGTGTATGACCTTGATTGATTTGCATATGTTGAACCATTCTTGTGCACCTGGGATGAATCCCACCTGGTCATGGTGTACGATCTTTTTGATATGTTATTGGATTCGGTTGGCTAAAATTTTGTTGAGAATTTTTTGCATCTATATTCAACAAAGATATTGGCCTATAATTCTATTTTTTTGTGGTGTCTTTGTCTGGTTTTGGAATTAAGGTGATGTTGGCATCATAGAATGTCTCTGGGAGTGTTCCTTCTTCAACCATTTGGAAAAGCTTAAGGAGGATGGGTATGAGTTCCTCTTTGAATGTTTGGTAGAATTCACCCGTGAAGCCATCTGGTTCTGGACTTTTATTTGTAGGGAGTGTTTTGATGACATACTCAATTTCATTTCTAGTGATCAGTGTGTTCAATTGATCTATTTCTTCTTGAGTCAGTTTTGGCAGTCTCTAAAAAGTTGTCCATTTCTTCTAGGTTGTCAGATTTTTGGGGCCTACAAATATTCATAGTATTGTCTCACGGTTTTTTGTATTTCTGTAATATCCATTGTGACGCCTCCTTTTTCATTGCTTATTTTGTTTACTTGCTTTCTTTCTCTCCTCTTCTTCATGAGTCTAGCCAGAGGTTTGTCAATTTTGTTTACCTTTTCAAAGAACTAGCTCTTGGTTTTACTGATTTTTTTCTATTGTTTTTTGAGTCTCTAATTTATTGATTTCCTCATCTTCATAGACACTGTATCAGATTCTTAACCTGCTGAACCACAACAAGTACTTCAATATTTTCTTTCCTTATTTCAAGCAGGTTAGATGACTGTATGTATATTTTCTTTTAATTTATACATGTAACAAAATACTTTGATTTTTTTTTGCAGTGTATTTTAATTTTGGTTAAAATTTTATACAAAGAATTCTTTATATGACTGCTTAGTTTAATAACAGTAAGTTGACTTGCATAGTTGAAGCATGCAAGTACATGTACATGTGTGTGCATCATAGAAAAGCAGCAAATATCATGCTGATTTTCATGGGAGTTCTCACCATCTACCTTTGATTAGGATGAGGAATCCTTGCCCTAAAAATGCTGGAAGATAAATAAAGGATATATATGTATAATATAAAGTATACTAAGTGATATCTAGACTACAAAAAGCAAGACCAAGGAAGTGTCTGTAGGTATCTAAATCCTCTGGGAAGCCACAGAAATCTAAGAGGAAGCATTTATCATTACAAATGTTGGGAAACCAGTGATTTTAATTTATTGTACTTTTTTTTTTTTGGCCACAACTTTGGCCTGTGGAGAAGGGTGAAATCAGAGTTGCAGCTACCAGCTTACACCACAGCCACAACAACATCAGATCCAAGTTGCATCTGCCACCTATACAGCAATGGCTGGATCCATAACCCACTGAGGAAGGTCAGGGATCAAACCCGCATCATCATGGATACTACTTGGATTCTTAACCTGCTGAGCCACAATGAGACCTCTGGAAACCAGTGATTTTAAGTCAGCTTATCTAGATATCAAGAATTGGCATGACATCTGTGTATATACATGAATAAAAATATATTATTGGAACCAGGAGCTATTTTACTGTAGTCAGACAGTCTGTTGATAGTGGATGTTCTTACGGTTTTATGAAAGCATTCAAAGAGTGTGTGTATGAGTTTTATTAGTGCTTAATCAGGGTTCGCCAAACAAAAATAGCCAATAGGTATAGACAGATGGATAGAGATATTGATATTATACACATATATAGATAAATACTATATAAATGCATATGTATATATACATTACATAGATATCACATGCATATACAGGGAAAGAGACAGAAAAGAAAGAGTTAGGATAAGAAATTTTCTCATCTGACTCTGGAGGCTGAAAAGCAATATAAATTCTCATCTACAAACTGGAGGTCTTAGCTGATGGGAAAACCATAGTCCAAATATAGGTGGACACCAATGTCCTGAATCAAATAGGCAGTCTCAGGCTCTAATTCTAATTTTTTCCCCCAGTAAAACCTAACTCACAGGTCTCATGGTGTGCATTTTTTGAAGTCAGCAGTGACTAGGAAGAAAAATAATTGTGCATACAGGATCAGGTATTTGGACATGTGTACTGTCCATTAGCATAGTTCTTCATCATGAAAATGTCCCCATCCTTGCCTTAATGTCCTACCATCTATATCTTGAAGTTATTAATAGTTTTTTATTTTATTTTATTTTATTTCATTTTATTGGCTGTACCTTTGGAGTGTTGGAATTCCTGAGCCAGGGAATTGAATCATAACTTCAGCTGCAACCCATGCCACAGCTGTGGAAACACAGGATCTTTAAATCACTGCACCAGGGTGGAGATCCAGCTTATGCCTCAATAGCACTTGAGATGCTATGAAAATAACATTGGTTCCTTAATCCACTGTGCCACAGCAGGAACTTCTATTTGGTGTTCTGTTTGTTTGTTTGTTTGTTTAAGGTATTGTTGATTTACAATGATTCTTTAATTTCTTCTGTACAGCAATGTGACCCAATAACACACAGTTCTCTTATTCCTAATCTTGGAGGAAATGTTTTCAAGTTTTCTCCATTGCAGAGTTCTCATTGTGGTATAGCAGAAACTAATTTCACAAGTATCCATGAGGAGGCGGGTTTGATCCCTGCTCTCACTCAGTGGGTCTGGGATGTGGCACTCTTTTGAGCAATGGCATAGGTCACAGACATGGCTTGGATCCTCCACTGCTGTGGCTGTGGCATAGAATGGTAGCTATAGCTTCCATTAGACCCCTAGCCTGGGAAATTCCATTGGGCATTATATATATATGAAATGCTAGCTGTGATTTTGCCATAAATGGTTTTACTATGTTGAGTTACGTTCCCTCTACGTGCACTTTCTGGAGAGTCTTTATCAAAATGAATGTTGAATTTTATCTAAAGCTTTATCTGCATTGATTGTGGTGATCATGTGGTTTCCATTCTTCAAGTTGTTAATATGGTGTATTACACTGACTGATTTGCAGATACTGAAGAATCTTTGCATTCCTGGGATATATTTTTGTTGGTTAAACAACTCCTATAACTCAATATTAAAAATAACTAAACAAATAAAACACAAGCAACTCAATTAAAATAGACAAAAGAACTAAATAAGCATTTTTCTAAAAGGAAATGCAGATGGCCAAAATGCATATAAAACATGCATAGGATCAAGCACCACTAATCCCCAGGGACATGCAAATCAAAACCACAATGAGATATCACTACACATTTGTTATAATGGCTATCATCAAAAGAACACAAATAACAAATGTTGGTGAAAATGTGGATAAATGACAATACTTAAACTGTTGATGTAAAACAGTCCTATCACTGTGGAAATCACAATGATTCTCCAAACATGATATTTCTCCAAAAACTAAAAGCTGCACTAATATATGGTGCACCAATTCTGCTACTGGGGTATATCTTGGAAAAAAACAAAAACACTAATTCAAAAAGATGCATGCATCTCAATATCCATGGCAGTATTGCTTAAAATTGCCAAGATAGAAAAGAAATCTAACAGTCCATCAACAGATGAATGGTAAAGAAGAATTGGTATACATCTAGGTAATGGAATGTTACTCGACTGTAAGAAAGAATGAAATTTTGCCATTTGCAGTAATATAGATGGTCTTGGAAGGCATTTTCCAAAGTTAAATAAGTCAAAGACAAATCTGTATGTTTTCACTTATCAGTGGAATCTAAACAAATACAACAAAGTAGTGAATGTAGCAAAAAGAAGTAGGCTCGCAGATTTGAAAACACACTAGTGGTTACCGGTGGGGCGAGATGGGGGAGGCACAAAATACTGTTTTTAAGATATACTCAAGGATATATTGCACAGTGTGAGAAATATAGCCAGTAATTTGCAGTAACTGTATCGGCAGAGGAACCTTTCAAATTTGTATCAAAGATAAAAATTTAAAGCTTAAATGAAAAGGTACTAATTAGTAACATGATATCATGAATGTATCATATGCACTGATAAAAATTACTGTATAGCCAATTTTCTAAACACTCTAAGTCCAGTGATGGTGTGTGTATTATTTTAACCTCTAGTATATTGATTAAAATGGAAAGGTGTTGAGACTAGGTAAAACAACTCAATTATATTAATAGACACACAATATAAAGACATTTACTTATTTTTATAAAGACATTTAAATTGAGATTACAACATAAATTATTAGATGAAAAAGAAAAGATGCCATTATTTTATGTAATTGAAGATAAGTTGTCATTAGCTAAAATAAACTTTTATTACTATGATGTGTATTATGAAAACCTAATGGTAACTATAAAACAACAATTTTATGATAGGTAACCACATAATTAAGATCATAGAATCAAAGTATGACATTCCATACAAATCAGTAACTCACAAAAAAAGACAGCAAAAGTGAACCAAAGGAAAAAAATTGTAAAACACCATTAGAAGAGAGTTAACACAATGGTGATAGTAAGGATCTAACTACTAATGACTGCTCTAAATGCAAATTCTTTAGGTTCTCCAACATTAAAAATGTGGCTGAGTCATGGAAAAAAAAATGATTCAAGTACAGGCTGCCTTCAAAGGACCCACATAAGGATTAAGACAATCCACACACAAAAAAGTGAAGGGGTGGAAAAGATATACAATGCAAAAGCAAGAAGACCAAGGACACCTTATATTATTTCATAGGAAACATTAATTCAAAAGTGAAACAACAAGTAAAGAAAGTCCTTAAGAAGCTCGTCTTTAACTTGGATAGTTTGGATGTATATTGTTACATTTCTATGTGTTTAAAGATTATTCTCAAAAAGAATTATTTTTGATCTCCAGTTTCATTATTCAGGACAACGCAGTCTATATGACTAAAGTACTTTAAAAATGTTTGTTTTATGACCCAGAAAGTTATCTACCTTGGTCAATATTTTTGAGTGCTTGAAAATTATGTGTATTCTAGTATTTCCCTGTGGAACCTCCCGGTCTGCTCTGAGGTAGGTTTTTCTCTTTTTTTATTTTCCCAATTCAGGATTTGTTTCCACTCATTTGAGCCTTTTGGTAAGAAAAATACAGTGTCAGTTTGAACAAGGCTACTTGAAACATTGCTTACTGGACTTTTGCCTAAATGTAATAATAATCTCTTGAGAAACTCTAACCCATAATCTGTTCCTTGTGCTTATTAATATAAAATGTACTGTGAATCATCAATGTACATAGCTAACAAGATTAACAGGAAGTGACCAAATATTGAAGAACATATTTTAAAATGGAAAGAAGGGGAATAAACACCAAAACATTTTTAAAAAGCAGTTGATTAGGACACTAGAAGAAGGAAAAGAAAATTAAATGAATAAGGAATGAGGGGAGAAACAAAAATAAATTAAGTATGGATTCAATTTAAGGATCTGTACCAACAGACTGTATGTCCTTAAATCCCTAAGAGGCATCTCACTCTTCTGAGTTCATTTTACAAATCACCAAGTAAGAGGAAAATATAGTACAACATATGCATGTAACATTTCTACTTAATACCTAAGATGTCATTCTCATAGTAAATTAAAGAAGACAGGCTGCATGGATAGAAAGGACCTAGGAGAAATCCAGGAATACTTCCCTTACTTTTAACTTGCCTAAAAGAATTTGTGGCATAAAGTGATTTTATATTCTTTAATTTTAAACAAATGTAAGATAATTTATGTTATTGATTTTCTAATCAATATTATAACACTTTATTATGTTCAGCTCAAGCTGTCAAAATTGTTTCAGAAATATAAATTTTTTCAAATTAAGTTTTGCAAATAGTATGCCTCCTGAGACAGATCTATTTTGAACATTTAAGAGGTGGACAAAAAATTAATTTATAGAGTTTTTTTAATAAATGTTAATTGTAAAACAATAGGCATAAATAATAATTAATAAACTTCTACCTTTGTCTTAAACCCCACCAGTTTTAATGGTAATTCAAAGATTCTTTTATAGAGAGTGAGCGGATATCACTATTTTCAACTTATATTCAGTTACAAAAATATCAGCTTATTTTTTTTCCTTATGCTGATACCCTTCCTCAGCAGTCTTTGCAAAGCACTCCTCACCTCTTTGTTCCTCAGGGTGTAGATGAGGGGGTTCAAAAATGGTGTGACCACAGTGAAGAAGAAGGTGACCAACTTGCCACATTTTGAAGAAAATTGGTTCTTAGGGTCTGTGTAAACCATGGCCACTGCCCCATAATACATGAAGACCACAAGAAGATGAGAGGAGCAGGTGGCCATGGCTTTCTGCCTCCCCTCCTCAGACTGGATTTTACCTAAAGCTCGGGCTATGTGTCCGTAGGAAGTCAGGATCAGCCCCATGGGCATGACGGTAAAGACAATAGCAGAGACCGTCATCTGCCACTCAGGAATGAAAGTGTCTCCACAAGTCAGCCGTATGAGGGAGGGGACCTGGCATAGAAAGTCATCCAGACAGTGGTTTGCACAAAAGGGCAGCCTGAATGTGATGGGCGTTTGGGTCACAGATTCAGTCAGGCCAGACAGCCAGGACATAAGCACCAGCTTCCAACAGAACTGCGGATGCATGATGATAGGATAGTGCAGGGGCTGGCAGATAGCAACATAGCGGTCAAGGGCCATCGCCACCAGCATGACACCTTGTGTGGCACCAACACAGAGCAACGTGCCCAGCTGGATGACACAGCCTTCATAGGTGATGCTCTTATCTGGCCCCCACAAGTTGAACAACATTTGGGGTACAACGGTTGTGGTTAAGCAGAGATCCAACAAGGAGAGATGGCTAAGAAAGAAGTACATGGGGGTGTAGAGTCGAGGGTCCATGCGGGTGATCAAGATGATTGTCACGTTGGAGAGAATGATCAGCGTGTAGAGGATGATCACGATCCAGAAGAGAGCCATTTCCAGCTGGGGAAACTCAGAGTAGCCAAGAAGTATAAATCCCCCTGGGAAGCTCTTGTTGGTGTGTTCTGTTGCTTTTGGTATTGGGTTTTGGACATAATTGTAAGATTTAGTGAATGAGTCTGAGGAAAAGTTTACTTGCATTTATTTAGAGATGGTAAGCATTATTAGTTTTCCAAAGGGTCTTAGGAAATGGGGCATGTGGGTGCTTTTCCTTACCATAGACACATAGGATAAATCTCTCTTCCATGAGGATGAGAGTTGAATAAACCTCACTGTAAAAAAGCAACAGCGAGATTCAACTCCAGAATCTGTAATTAAAACATCCCCAGTTGACACCCTCATATAATCACCTTAGACCCTATGCACGTTCCTCTCAGTTTGTACTTTTAGCCTTGTAAGCAGGAGCTGTCTGAAATATTTGAAATAAATTGTTGAACACCATGTTTTCCCTTTGAAATATGTACTTCTCTAAGTTGTCAGGGTACCGTTTGCAGATTTTAGTGTGTGAATTGGAAGGCATGAAATGGAGGATTTTCCAGAAACTGGGCTCTTCTGTTCTCAAGGTAGGTTCTAAACAATGAGCCCTTGAACACAAATACATTTCTAGAGTCTGAAGTAGAGAACTCTGGGATTTGAGGGAGTTTCTCTCCTGCCTCAGTGGTATGGAACCTGACTGGGATCCGTGAAGACGTGGTTTGATCTCTGGCCTCACCCAATTGGTTAAGGATCTGGCATTGCCATGAGATGTTGTGTAGATAGTAGAGGCTACTCAGTTCCCTCATTGCTGTGGCTGTGGCATAGGCCAGCAGCTATAACTCCGGTTCAGCCCCTAGCCTGGGAGCTTCCACATGCCATAGGTGCAGCCCCAAAAAGCCAAACAAAACAAAATAACAAAACCACAACAAAGAGAGTTTCATGTCTTTAAAAAAATTGAATAAACATGTGAGTAGCCCATCTATTTTTTATTTTTAAGGTTTCATATATATATGTATAAATTATTTATATATCTTATTAAACCAAGTTTAGTCAAATAGTTTTGAGTTCCCTGTATAATGATGTGCCTGGATCTACTCAATGGTTAGTATAAACAAAAGTACTTAATTCTGAATAACTTATCCTAAATAGTTGTTCAAGTGTCCCTCCTCATCTGTGGTGAACAAAAATAAAAATAAAATTAGAATTAGTACCTTTTAGTATATCCATAATTTCACTCTTACCGGCTTGGTTAGTTGAAAGCAGTCCATACTGCTTCATATAAGCAAAATCATTTTCTGAGTAAATTTCTTTGAAAAAATCCTACACAAATACACACATTAATATTTATATCTCCACAGTTGTTATGTTGAATAATTTCATGGAAACTCAGGAGAAGCAGTAATTTAATTCTAGTTCTTTTTACTGGAAGTTCAATTTAAACCTTTTTTTTTTTTTCTTCCTTAGACAGTTAGGAATGTCCATATGTCCACAGAGACTAATGAAGGATAACTCACTAATAGCCCAGGATGGCCACAAGCCAAGTTTGTGGAAGGACTTGTGAAAACTTCCTTAGGAGATTTCTCTGGTGTGTTTAATGTCAATTCATTGAGGAAACAAAGAAATTATTTATTCGGAATCTTCCAATATTATATGTCTCATATTTTTGGATCATATATTTCAGGTACGTTTGTTCAGAAAATGCACAATGAAGTCTGCAAATGTTAATTTATTTGCCAGTTGTGATTATTTTCTCCAAAAAATGTATAAATCAAATGGAATGTGGTTAATTTAATAAAAAACATACGGGCAGAAATTCTTAGAACACCGCACTTATGAGAAGTCAACTAACTTATTTTAGGTTAACATAATTTCAAACTTCTTCCATTTTTTGAAAAAACACATTAAACTAAAACACGGATTTTCATGTACTAAGTTAAATAGTGAAAATGAGGGTAAAACTTACTTTGGTGCAGTAATACTTAGAGAATGTTCAACAAGGCAATGGTGAGGCAGGTTATAACTTAATTGTTCTTATATTTCTCATAATTTTTAGGAAGTGAATTAATTAAACCTCTTATTTGGGAAGGTATAACATTGATCTAGTTTAAATTTTAAAATGGTATTTTAAAAATATATGTTTTCTGAATTACAGTGTATCTAAGTGAAGACTCCTTTATGTTTATTTTAAGCCGTTTCATTTTTATGTGTCTGGACGTTCATTTCCCTTCTCTGACTTGGAATTTTGATGTTGCTGTCATTATTATTATAAACAAGCTTTCTTCCCTCTTTCTCTTTCTTTGCCTCTTCTGGAATTCTCTAAGGCATATATTGCTAACTTCTAAAATCCCTTAATTAGTACTGGTTTCTTTTATTCTATTTTATTTTCTTATTATTGTTACTCTAACTGGAGACTTTGAAATAATTGGTCTTTGATCTTACAGTTTCTTTCCTTTGCTTGATAAAGTCTGCTCTTTAGTCTATATTGATTTATTTTTCTTTTTCATTTCACAGTCTTATGGAATTAGAATTTCTGTTTGGTACCCTTAATTATTTCAAATTTTGTTAAACTTCTCATTTTGTTCTGTTATTGTTTCCCTGATTTTGTTTAGTTGGGTTGGTGGTTCCTTGGATGGATTCATGCTGACTCCCATTACCATGAGTTTTCACTATTGTGGGTCACAAAAGTTCAATTACTTTTTCTGTGAGATTCCAGCAGTACTGAAACTATCCTGCATTGACACAAGACCCTGATGTATGCCTGCTGTGTGCTGATGCTGCTTGTCCCTATATCCATCATCTCTGTCTCCCTACACTCTCATCTTGCTCCCTGTGCATCAGATGAACTCTGTCGAGGACCGACAGAAAGTCTTTTCACACCGTTCCTGCCATATTACAGTGGTGATCATTTTCTATGGGGCAGCCTTCTACACCAATGTGCTGCCCCATTTGTATCACACACCTGAGAAAGACAAAATTGTATCTGCCTTCTATACCATCCTCACCCCAGTGCTCAACCTACTCATCCGTTTGAGAAATAAGACAGGGCCATGGCTGTAAGGAAAGTGAAGGGGAGATAGGCTTCCTCCCAGAAAATCAGAGTGGAGGATGCACCCAGGAAATACTAGAGGAGCCCAGGTACAAACATCATTGATGCTGTGGTCAATAGCACACAGTCATCCCAGAAAAGATGTTCTTAGCTGTGAAAAATATTAACTTCAACAATCCTGAGTTACAGCGGGCAAAATCTCCCTTTGTCAGTAACATTTAAGAACCATATCTGATTACAGCCATCATCTGAGGGTCCAGTCAACTTGTTTGTCGGAATTCACTGGCAGACATCCTCCTGAAAGCATTCTCTTCCAGTAGCATTATAAATTAACCCAGGCCTGGAGATCTCTGGTGGCCTTAGAAGTTAAGAAATTGGTGTTGCTACTGTCACGGCTGTGGTTACTGCTGTGGCTCAGGTTTGATCTTCAGCCTTGGGAACTTCTACATGCTGCAAGGAATGGCCAAAAATATCATTCCAGGCAGGCCAAACAACCCTTCTGATTGTCCTATGTAGATACTGTTAATATGTTACACATGTCTTCATGTATCTTTTGTGTCTGTATTGCTGACAAACTTTTAAACAGAAATTGCAAGGAACAACTGCCATGCTTTTGGTGACATAATGTCTAACATCCCAAAATATTAAATGTTTTTCTAGTGATAATAGTGGAACGGCATTATTTTAAAGACTTTTGTGGAGACAATTCAATTGAGTTTGGGATTCTGTACACTTATTTACATATCATTTAAGTCTGTGTTCTCTAACCTCTGAAATTAATCTACAGGCAGTTATTTACATGGAGTCCACTATGTGCCTGGAAATCAGTAAATATGTATTGATTGATTAAAATTGACCTGCTACTAAGATAGTAGCATTGCTACAATCCTTAATTAACTTCCATTCATTTCCTAATAAGATGAATATAGATGAACATAGAATGAATAAGCAAAGAGCTTTCATTGGTTAACACAGCTCTCGGTCAATTCTCTTGTCCTTAAATATTCCATCAAGTAGACTGGTAGACAAATTTTTTTTTTATCTTAATTGGCTCTTGGTTAAGTGTGGTGTTTTCATAGATGCAGTATTATGAAAGAATATTTACTCAACAAAGAGTGCACTCACTAAGGATTCTCCTTTTACCTATTTTTAAGTTCCTACTGTGTGTAAGTAATTGAAATATGACAAATAAAAAAGTTCCAATTCACTTGGAATTTGTTTTGTGTATCAATAGGAGTTAGAATATGTTGGATTCGCTTTTTAGTGGTTTTGCAGTTGACAAAAGATTATGAAAACATCACTCGCCTTTTTCTAGTGTCAACCCAGTGAAAAATGTTTCCTCCATAGATGTTGATGCAAATCAAACACACTCTCAACCCTATGCTAATCACAGGATTAGTTTTGACTTGGAAGACTCCTCCAAACTTGATCTTACCTTAAAACAAATAAAAAATAGAAAAGAGATGGAAGAATGACTTGTATGATTGGATCTTTACAAGAAGAGTAACCAGCCAGGTATTTCTAAAATACTGTCGGTGTCAATTCAATTCAATTTCATTCTCTAAATCCCTTTGAATTTCTGGACTAATACTCAGTATTTTCTCCCTCCTCCCTTTGTTAACACCTCTCCTGGTCTCTCTATCAACAGCATCTTTCACTTCATAATTCCCATTTCCCTTCAGCCCTGGGCATGGATGACTTCTTTCCAAATTCTTCTGAGTCAGTCCTGCCAGACCTGGGTTGCCATTTTGACTTTGTTCTTAACGTTTCCAAGATGAAGCATCTCTGTTGGACAGGGACATTGAACATGGGTAATTGATAAAGAAGTATTGGAAAAGCAGCATGTAAGGGAGATGCATTTGCTTCCTTGAGATGTTACCCAAATTATTGATTGGGGCGTAGGAAGTGGGGACTGTGAGGCTATTAGATACAAACTATTACATTTAGAATGGATAAGCAATGAGGTCCCACAGTAAAGCACAGGGAACTATATCCAGTCTCTTGGGATAGAACATGATGGAAGATAGTATGAGAAAAATAATGTGTATATATGTATATATATATACATATATATAAATATATATATGACTGGGTCAATATGCTCTACAGTGGAAATTGGTACAACACTGTAAATCAAGTATACTTTAATTTAAAAAAAATAATAGGCAAAATCACAAGTCTATTCCCCACCTCAAGGGTTGTTGCATGGTTTTGTTTATTTTGTGATGATTTTATCTTTTTTTTTGTCTTATATTTGCCTCTATGTAGAGCCGCACCTGTGCCATATGGAGGTTCCCAGGCTAGGGGTCTAACAGGAGCTGTAGCTGCCGGCCTTCACCACAGCCACAGCAACAAGGGATCCAAGCCACATCTGCAAACTTCACCACAGCTCACGCAACGCCGGACCCTTAACCCACTGAGTGAGGCCAGGGATCGAACCCACAACCTCATGGTTCTTAGACGGATTCGTTAACCACTGAGCCACGAAGGGAACTCCAATGATTTTTATCTTGCTACCTGTTATTTGTGTTCTAGGCTATTGTATGCTGTACTTTTATATAATTTAAACAATTCAGTTATATCACATATAGTGAATGTCCTCTCCTCTCACTCAGGAGACATAACCTCTTTCATAAAAATACAAGGGAATTTTTTTCTCAGTTATTCTTATATATGAATTCTTATATATAAATTCTCAGTACCGAATTTATATATAAGAATATTTGTGGTAATGACATTTTGATCTTTATTAAAAATATAATGTAATAATTTGAGAATGCAAATAATGAATTATAATAATTTAATATTAATTTAAAATACCAATTGTATACTTGTAAGATGTTAGGTATTATTCTTGAATATAGAAAAGGCTTTTGCCATTTTGCAAGGCATGTTCAACTGCATTATCTCATTTGTTTCTGATCTTCAAAAAGTTCTACCAAGTATTTTGAGAAGGAATTTGCTTCATGGGAGCTAGAGAATGTTCAGAGCAAACCATTGACTATCCCAAGCAAGAAAGAGGCAGATGAAAACCTCAGAACCATGCCTTCAGATTTCTGGTCTTGTGACTTTATTCCAAACCTTACTATTAATTGATAAACAATTTACAAAGGAAGGAAGCATGTGACACAATATGCAGCTGCCAGCTTGTTACTCCTAATAATGACCCAGGGAAAAATATCCCTCTGAGAGTAACATGCTGATAAAATCTATGTTCATTTTCTGTTTTATGCCAGCTAGGCTGGTCTACCAAGGTTCTGACTTTCCACATTGAGAGGCGGTGAGAGCACCTCTGGGGTCTTTCTACAGGTAAGCGTTATATGCATAAAATTAACTGAACCATTTCTTCCACATATATAACTCAGTTACATAATAAATTAAAATGTATATGTATACAGTATAAAATTACAATAACAGATGACAAAAAGTCTACTTGTTGAATGGTTTATTAAATCATTTTGAATATCAAGAAAAGTTTCAGACATAAAGGAATCATAGTCAATACTGAAAATATTTGGGAATTATTTAGTGTGGAGTAGAGAATGCAGACCTCTGTTGCCTAGAAAGTGACAGCATATCCCTGACAAATAAAGCTATTCAAATTGCACAAAGTCCTGTGAACAGTTCTGATAGTTATATCAAAATAAAACATTTAAATCTTCAGATACTCTATAAAGAAGCAATTTAAGACATGACAATTGCAGTAATTCATAACGTCATGACATTGTAAGGTAATATAACTAAATTATAGGCAGATTCATATGTAATTACCTACCATCAGCAATATTTCTTCATTTTTTTGTTTTGTTTTGTTTCATTTCCAGTTGGGATTGTGTTGAGGACAGGTCTGATTAAGTCCCCAGACCTATCAGGGTCTTGCCAAATATCTACCAAACATCCATTGAGTGTTTCTTTAAAAATTCCAGAGATTAATTTTCAAGAAAATATTTAAGGTTTATGTTCCACTAAATCACCTGGGTTTATATAATTAGATAAAAATATTATATGATAAATAAATCAATCTGATAAATAAATATGTAGCATAAAGTGTTGATTTTTCAGTTTTGTTTATATCTATTTATTTAATTTGATTTTGAGGTTTTTTTTCATTACACTAAATTTTACTCATCATACAACAAAGGACAGGGATCTTGATTTTCTTCTCTGATGCATGCCAATTACCAAGAAATTTTCATCATATAAAATAGGGTTAGTTTGAATAAATGAATGGCATTTCATTTTAGAAGTAGTCACATTTGAGCATACGCATTTTAATGTTTATATAATTCTTCACTTTTCCCTTTGAAATCCAGGTATGAAGAGTTACTGAGCAAACTGGAAATCAAAGAAATGAGGTAACTTTTATAAGCTCACACATAGTTGCCTGTCAAGGGTGAAGCCGGGACCAAAAGAACTGTCCTTAAATTCTTTCCAAGTCCACCAATTCTGATGTCATTCCTATTTAACCATTTAAAATGGTGGCTTCTGCAAAGAAAAATTATTCATTTTTGCTAGATTTGTCACGGATATCTGTTCTTCTTTGGAGCAAATAAGAGGTGTCACAGGTAGGTCTTTGCTCAGGTGTAGAAAGAGAGATTTTTTTTTTCCAAATTGGCTGAAAACTAACTGTTAAAAAAAGGTTTAGGATTAGGTGTACCTCTTGACATTGTTTTGTAACTTTCCTGAATCTACAGTGTTTACCTGCAATGGGCAGTGATTTTTATCAGTAGCCAATAACCTTAGGAAGATAAATAAGGAACCATGTTTGAACATAGTTAATCCATGTCCCTGGACCTCACCTTCTGTAGAGCTGAGGAAGTTGCCACAAAGGCAGCTGCTTCTCTGCCTCCCTGGATAAACTGTGGGGAAACTTCCATGAAAGAAATAGGAATAAATCTGGTGTATTTCAGGGGTCCCTGAAAGTAATAGGCCCTTTCTAATTTGAAAGATTGGAAAAAACTTGATCTCCGAGTAGTTCTAAAAATGAGATTACAACACATGCTGTGCACGAATTAAATTCTTTCATTCTAAATATAGAAAACTAGTCAGTCCTCTTTTTAATAGAAAATAAATGCTTTTATATTCTAAGATATAATCTAAACATTATAAATTTTATATTTGTTCTCATTATCATGTTTGCCTTAAATATAGAGAAAATTTGGCTAAAGGGATTTAAAGCAACTAAAACAAATTCATATCTGCTGACCATGTTTAAATTCAGAAACTAATATAATTTTCTCTTTCTGGAGACTGTCCTACTTCCACAGTTACCAAAATAAAGAACTATTTATCTCGAATGAGAGAAGATACTAAACATTTTGCTAACATTATTAAGTACCAGGTAACAATCATGAGGGCCTTTGACAAAAATCCTCCCAATAACTTTGAAGATGGGGGTGCTCTGAAAACATTTTGGCCAATAACAAACTTGGAAGAGTGAGTTTCCCAGGGTCGTATGACTATTTGGCAGGTCCTGAATTTTCACCAGGGCACAGAGATGCAGATTCTACAGAAGAATCTGATTAAACTGTGTGAGGAGCAAAGGGTAAAGTGACATCTTAGAATCTGAGGGGAATGCAGAAAACTGGGACATTCATACTAGCAAAATGGAGTTGTTCACAACAATAGGTAAGTCTTTAACACATAGGCATTCTTTTGTATGTATTTCTCCCCATTTAGCTAAAATATATTTTATTCTTCTAATATGTTATATGTTTACAAATTCATATTTTCTGATTTTGCGTGTGTGTGTCTGTGTATGTTTGTGAGTGAATTCTTTCAAATTTAACTGTGGCGTGCACTGACTTGCTTTAGTGCATATTGGAAGAAGAGAAGCACTTACTTCAGGTGACATCTTATGGTATGGAGGCTTAAGAGGCAGAAGGAATCAGACAAATTCTCTTCTAGATGGCAGGAGCAGATTTGGACAGGATTCTAATGTAAACTGATGGCAGCTTAGTCATCTTACTGATATTAACAGACTGAGGTGTATAAAATTATATGTATTTATGGTCCAAGTTGTGAATCTGAGACTTATTTTTTGACTTGAAAGTAAATTATTTCTATGCATGTAAGCTATAATTTTAGGAAGAGAGAAAATAAAGTCAAGAAACTGACATCACCTGTAACTCCACCATTAGCATAACTTCATTTTTTTAATTTTTTAATTTATTTTTTGCTTTTTAGGGCCACACATGCGGCACACTGAGCTTCCCAGGCTAGGGGTCCAATCTGAGCTACAGCCACTGGCCTACACCACAGCCACAGCAATGCAAGAGCTGAGCCACATCCGTGACCTACACCACAGCTCACGGCAATGCCTGATCGTTAACCCACTGAGCAAAGCCAGGGATTGAACCCTCAACCTCATGGTTCCTAGTCGGACTCCTTGACTGCTGTGCCACGATGGTAACTCCAGTAAAACTTTAACTTCATAATTACATATGTATCCGCATCATGTGTACAGACATATATATGTACGTAATTTAAATTATAACTATGTGTATGTGTATATATATATATGTGTGTGTATATATATATATATATATAGCATATATATATTAATGGTAATTATATCCTTACCTTATAACTATAATATATATCACATTGCTATATATGTATATAATGCAATTGTATCTATGACATATTTTTTTAGTTAAGAATACCATGAAATCGTCAAACCATAGTGACTATAGATCCATATAATATCCTCAAAGATATTGGTGCATGTAGCATAGTGGTAAGCATAGGTGCCTTCCTAAAGGACAGTTGGAATCCTGTTTAAATTCTAAATTATTTTGTACAATTCCAGTAGAAGATGCGTAAGTAGCTCTGCTTTCTCACTATTGCAAACAATACCAAGATGAATATTTTTACAACTTTGATCACATACTCCTTTAGATTCTATATAAAGTTCCCTAAGAGTGGAAGTTTGCGCACATTATTTTTGCAGTCTTAATATTGGCTTGGTGCACTAACAAAAATAGTCCCTAGTCCCATTCCCACCAGCAATGTATGACAGCTTTCCCTTGACACTCAATATTGATACAATCCACCTCCAAACTAGAGGTTCAAGTTGAGTAAGATTGGTAGCTCCAGCCGAATTTCCTACCCTGAGGCCTGTGCAGCAGAAAATAACCAGTGTCCTCCAGTATTTAACCTTTTGAGGAAGCTTCTTTGTGCTTGCACTATAGGAAAGATTTAGAGAAGTTAAACCCAGGCTCCAACACTTTAACTTTGGGCATCCAATCAGATTACCACCAGACTGACAGCTTCACATTTCATCACATCGCATAACTTCACACAAACAGGAAAATGGCATGAAGTGTTCAGTGATTCATACATGTTCAGAGGAGAAAGTTGTGGGAAGTGTCTTTGTGAAATCTTCCAGAAAAACCCAGATAGGACCGCCTGGTTGGAAAAGAAGGTAAAGGACACATTTCATTATCAAATACTATTTAAATAACTAACTGATCCAGCTCAAATAGGGAATAATTGTATTGAAAGCATCTGCTTCAAGGGAGCAACTCCAGTGTCAGGAAATGGGAATCTAGGGCTGTCCTATCCCAACAAACAGTGAGGTCATTTATGACACAAACCAATAAGAAATCCAGTCTCTCACAGGACCACTCCCTGCAGCTCAGGGCTGGACTTACCCTGCTCCACAGCAGCAGTTTTAACATATGAACAGGGCATTCAGGCCATTTCTACTGGAAATTATGGCCCTCTTCCCCACTGTAGGCTGCATCACAGGGAGAATTAGCTTAACAATGAAAGGCTTAGAAATTCTGCACAGGGTGATAGATGCAGACTAACGAGGAGAGATTAAGGTAATGGCCCAACTTAAAAAAACAAAAGGGGGGACAAGAAGGCTCTTCCCCACAAGATTATTAAGACAAACTTTGCTTACTCTAAATTTTTTTCACTTGTAATGAACAAGGAATAATGGCCACAGAAGGGCACTATGGCTAGCAGCATATTCCTGGTACCTCCCCATTAGTATACTGGAAAACACCTGAGGAAAACATGGAAAAGCCCTGATCTTTTAATAACTTGGGAGAGAGGTTATGCTTGTGTCTTTCCAGAAACAGCAGCTACACCTTTTTGGATACCTGGCAGGTGCGTGAAACAGTGGCATGGAGAAAGACCAATTGACACGGCTGCCAGCAAGGACCTTGGGAGCCTGGGATTGGTATAGTGCTCCATTTTATAAGCCAGGCTTCCCCTACAGACAAAAAACTACATATATTAGTACAGGGCCTACAAACTACAGTCTTGGTCTTAATTGACATGGTCTTTAAGGTCTCAGGGAAGAGGGTGGAAGTATTCAGGGAAATTTTTACTGGCCTCAAGGAACAAAGGCATCTCACAGGAGGAATTTTCCTGTGCCCTTGAGAGACAGATGTTTTACCTGGCCTTCTAAAAGCCTTAGCTCACCATCTTTTTGTAGTACAAATTTTAGAACAAGGGGTATAAGTGGGAAACTGAATTTTCAGGGACAAATAGAAGTCCTAAGTCTTTTTCTTTAACATTAGTAAAAAGAGGCTTAGCCATCTAGACTGGTGACAATGATTTGTTCCATCTGCAGGAAACTAAATTTGAATCCAGTTTCTTGTAACTGACATGTTTTATACAGTTGTACCTTATTCATGGCTGAAACATTGGAATGGGAAATATGAAGTCTTTGATTTGCTTGTTTGTATGTGTCTTTGTGTGTGTTGTATATGCATGGCATTGCCAAAATTAATACATAAAAGAGCTCCACTTAATTGGCTTAAAGGAAATTAAGCGCTGATGTAAATTCTCAAAACACATAAAGTAAACTAATTTTTGGTTCCCATGAACTGGAAAATATTCAGTATTCAATATTCATTATTAGATGTTAAATTAAAGTTTGTTGATCTAATTAACATAGACATGTCTTTATAGAGTCATCAACATAAGTGCAATACCTACTGTACCTAGGCTTGATAAAAGTCAAATGAGATACTGAGACTTCAGTTACTAAACAGAGAAATTAAAGTCACTTAAGACTATTAATCAGTACGTTTAATGTCATCCTGAGATGTTCTGTAAAAAAAACCGTGTTTTTAGAAATTATAAAAGACAGCCCATGGTTGCTTCAAAAGGCAGGAAAAGCAAGCTAGTGCAAAACTTGAATTTGGATACTGTCTGTTAAAGGGTTTTCTCGAAATGCTGCCTTTGATAACAGATTATATGAATTTCTTGGCTTTAATTTGTATTTGCTTTTGAAACCCTTTGTTACTTTGGCTAAATGAATAAGTAATGCTAAACACTAATCCATCATTCTCTCTGACCAGGTATTTTTAAACTTCTGTTTTTTTCTTTTCTTTTAAAAACTTCCTAAGTGTAAGTTAAGGGAAAACATTGTCAAATAAAAAATGTGGCACAAACAATTAACCCCTCATTGTTAGACTTTTGGCATCCTGATGCCCTTGTAGCCTGGTAAGAGTCTGCTACTAAATCAAATAAGATAGATAAATGATAGCTGTGAATTAAACAGTCAGGGCTATGGGAAATCCAAGACAGCAGCTTGGTTCTTCCCTGCTCCCTGGCAAACCCAAATGAATAAGAAATGGTTAAAATATGTGTTTTCCATTAGGAGTATATACTCTACAGTCCACATTTGGCAACCTTTGTTTAAAATGAGGGTAATTTTAATGAAAAAGACTGTTTTGATTCATATTCTAGTTTTGTGTATTGAGACTAGAGTTCATTGCCTATAACTCACCTCCCAAACAGTTCTTTGCTGCTATGTTACACCATTATAAACTTTAACTAAGTTATTAAGAAAAATAATCTAAGCATGTTTCTGGAGCTGATTGCTGTAATCTGTCTCTGGGCAAAACTAAGATGTCCTATGATAACCAAGGAAATATATATACATTCTGGAAAAGTATCATTTAAGGGGTTGTTTCCAGCCCAGATAAAAGGTTTCTCATCAGAAATTTTTAAGTGCCATATGCACAAAGAAAGTAAAGTCACTTAACTCTTAAATGTACATTTCTCACTTAAGAAGGGCCTCTACATTGGACTGGTCTACAGAAACAACTACTGACTTTGAACTCACCCTAAAATAATGGTCTGTTAAAAAAAAAATACCAACTCATGGACAAAAGGAAGACAACATCAGGAATAGCCCATTATCCCAAGATTATCACATCTGACTTGTACGGTTATTTGTTTTACTTCTGATTTACCCTGGTGAGTTTCTCCCCTCCAAGATCCTTATTATTGATGTTACTAGGTGGGATCCCCTCACCTGGCCAGGTGATACCTGCTCTGACCCAGACCATTAATGCATTTCCATCTAATGTTAACAGGGTGAAAGTTCTTAACTTAAAATTTTGTTTATGACTTTACTAACACTATATTATTTTATTAACTGTTTTCACAAAGTTGCCACTTCTTACATTGCCAAATTTATAACTGTCTCTGATAAAATGATATACGGTTCCATATGAGGTCAGTGATCTCTAGATATGAGAAAATGCAACAAGAGGGAATATTGTCCTTGATCATAACAGATAGGAAGATAGGTGATCCAGAGACATTTGGCTACTGATAATAAGGCCTAGTCCAGTAATAGCACCCTGAGTTGCCTATCATTGAAATCCTTGCCAGATCTAGGAATATTCATTCTTAGCACCATGGGATGAAATGGTCATGAAATACCAGATCTACGAGTATTCACCCCTAGCACTGTGGGACAAAAGGTCATGAAATGCCAACCAAAACTGTGGTCGAATCTATGACCATGGAGGAGCACTGTGAACTGAAGTCTGGCACTTGCCATCAGCCTCTACATGGAGGAAGACATGAGCCACCGCAGCTGCTGACCCGCAGCGCTCCCTCAGCAGAGCTCGGTGTGGCCACCGGGAGTGAGTCATTCTGTGCTTTGAGAAAACTGACAGCACAGGCCTTCAGACAGATTTCAAGTAAAGATTTTTATGGCCCCAAATTCTTGCATCTTCTCCTATCTAGAAAAGCAGACATTGTTAATAGGGGCATCTGCGTTGGCCATTAGAGAGAACAGGCAGAATGGAGTAGCTGTGGATCAGACTTCCAAGGTAATACTAGGAAATATTAGGGGAATAATCTTAGTAACCTAAATTTCAAACCTCTGTTTAATCTTATTTTTCTTTTCTCCGAATCCTCTATAGTAGGAACCTACCATGTCCAGCCACCCAGTTCTCGTCGCCCCTAACCAGTAGGAAGTAGCTGAAGAGAGGACTGTCACCCTGTCCTATATAAAACAGGCTGGAATGATAGGTTCCCAGGAGGATGGAGACAAACCCCCCAACCTCCTGAATGTGACTGTTCACTTTGGAGACCTGCTGTGCACATGGTCTGAGGACCTGGATTGATCCATAGAACCCAAATGAACACCCTGTAATCAAAATTGACTATGACTGTTCTTACACAACAAATAAATAAAAAAAAAGGGGAGATGTTGGAGACCCCTAAAAAGCTGAGCTCTGCTGAAGGCAAATATCTGCAGACTCAGAGTTTTAAAGTACAGGGTCTTCCTCATAAACGTTATACACAAACTATGCTAATGTATAAGCAGCTGCACTGTATGCAGCTAGAGGTATGAACCAATGCTAATAGTTTCCTTTATTATTCACTAGGAGGTAGGCTTGTCATTGCCTATGGCTGCTCCTGCCCACTAATCTACATGCAGCACCTCCCTTAATAAAAGTCCTGTGGGCAAAAGCCTGGGGCCTTTGTTCTGTGAGCAGAGTGCCTCCTGGTCCCCCACTTTCTAAATGTAAGAGTCTTGTGTGTTTTGTTATAGCACGTCATTTTTCTTCCAGGATTCCCATTTACCCTGCAGCGCTGGATGCAGCAAATTTCCCAGGGTCGTATGGCTATTGGGCAGGCCCTGGATTTTCACCAGGGCACAGAGATATAGATTCTACAGAAGAAAGTGATTAAACTGTATGAGGAGCAAAGGGTAAAGCAACATCTTAGAATCTGAAGGGAATGTAGAAAATTGGGACATTCACACTAGTAAAATGGAGTTGTTTACAGCAATAGGTAAGCCTTTAGCACTTATGAGAATTCTTTTGTATATATTTCCCCCTCCTTAGCTAAAAATGTATTTTACTTTTCTAATATGTTATCTGTTTACAAATTCATATTTTCTGATTTTTGGTGGGTATGTTTGTGAGTGAATTGCTTCAAATTTAACTATGGCTTGCACTAACTTTAGTGCATATCATAAGAAGAGAAGCACTTACTTCAGGTGACATCTTATGGTATAGAGTCAGAAGGAATCAGACAAATTCTGTTCTAGATTGCAGGAGCAGATGTGGACAGCATTCTGGTGTAAACTTATGCCAGCTTAGTCATCCTACTGATACTTGAAAACTGAGGGGTGTAAAGTTTTATGTATTTGTGGACCAAGTTGTGAATATGAGATGTTTTCTTTGAGTTGAAAGTAAATTATTTGTATACATATAATCTACAATTTTAGGAAGAGAGAAAATGTAGTCAAGAAAATGATGTCACCCGAAGCTCCACCATTAGTAAAACTGTGATTCATTTCACAATTATATACATATATATGCATGTATACACATATATATGCACATAAAATTATATATATGTTTCTGTATATATATCCTTATCATATATATATATATATTAGTGATACTTATATACTTACCATATATATATATATTATACTATATATATCATATCACTAAATATGTATACAATGCAGTTACATCTATGACACTTTTTTTACCTAAGAATACCATGAAACTGTCATACCATTGTGATTATAGACCCATATAATATCCCAAATGATGCTTGGTGTA
Organism: Catagonus wagneri; assembly: GCA_004024745.2. NCBI lineage: Eukaryota > Metazoa > Chordata > Mammalia > Artiodactyla > Tayassuidae > Catagonus > Catagonus wagneri. The sequence continues at coordinate 2,083,721 of PVHT021183702.1, read as the reverse complement.
TGTAGCACAGTGGTGAGCATAGCTGACTTCCTAAAGGACCATTGGAATACTGTTACTGTTTCTAATACTAAAGCCTAAATTAATTTCTACGTGTCCAACAGAAGATGCACAAGCTGTTCTGCTTTCTCCTATTGCAGACAATACCAAGATGAATGTTTATACAAATTTCCTCATGTATTTCTAAAATTCTATATAAAGTTTCCTAAGAGTGCAAGTTTATACACACTATTTTTACAGTCTTAATATTGGCTTGGTGCACTAAAAAAATAGGCCCTATTCCCATTTCCGCCAGCAATGTATGACAGCTTTCCCTTGACACTCAATATTGATATAATCCATCTCCCAACTAGAGGTTCAAGTTGAGTAAGATTGGCAGCTCAAGCCAAACTTCTTACTCTGTGGCCTGTGCAGGAGAAAAGTAACAGCACTCTCTAGTATCTAACCTTTTGAGGAAACTCCTCTGTGCTTGCACTATAGGAAAGATTTAGAGGAAGTTAAACTCAGGGTCCAACACATTAACTCTGGGTATCCAATCAGAGTGCCATCAGACTGACAGCCTCACTTTTCATCACATCGCATAGCCTCACGAGCACATGCAGCAAGTGTTCATTTATTCATACATATGGAGGAGAAAGTTGTGAGAGTTGTCTGTATGAAATCTTCCAGCAAAATCCAGAGGGGGACCACCTAGTTTGAAAAGGAGGTAAAGGACACCTTTCATTTTCAAGTATTTAATAACTAATTCTGATCCAGCTCAAATAGGAAATAACTGCATTGAAAACATCGTCTCATTTAACCACTACCAGATTCACAGTGCTCAAAGTAAAACTGCATGTAGGGAGGTTTTGGTTTAAGAGAATGGTGCATTGTGTTTCAACAGCAATAATGAAACTAGATGTAACCATAAGAATAATGAGTTCTGATTGCAGAGTTAGCATTTTACTGAGTCTTTTTAAAAATGCTCTTTAAAAAAAATCACCTCTCCTGTCCATTTGGGAGTATATATCTCTAGGAAGATACAGTAGAATAGGGGCTTTATATTTTTTAAATTTTTGATAATTTAATTTAGGTTTTTAGATTTATAAGTCACTAACATGATTGACTTAGGGACATTTCAGTTTATTTCACACGGCTTAAATTGTCAATGCTTTGAAAGGCTTTCCTGTTTATTCTTTATTCAAATTTAAGGAATATTCTTGTCTGATGGGGTTATTTATTCTAGGGTGAACTCTGCCACTTCCCCCTGACAAACACTGCAGAGGACTTTATTCAAACCTGGATTCAAAAAGGAAATATGGTACCTTCTTTACAGGGCTGCATGTGTAATGGTGGTTATATTCGTGAAAGACTGAGAGCAGAACTTTTGGATGGGGCATTATTATATGTACTTGGATATAAGAAGCTGCCATCAGCACTGGATTTTGGCAGTGAGATTTGTGAGTCTTGTGTTTACAGGCTCTTTCTCACGGTAGCTTTTTTTTTTTTTTTGGTCTTTTTGCCTTTTCTGGGGCCGCACCCGCGGCATACGGAGGTTCCCAGGCTAGGGGTCTAACAGGAGCTGTAGCCACCGTCCTACACCACAGCCACAGCAACGCGGGATCCGAGCCACGTCTGCAACCTACACCACAGCTCACGGCAACGCCGGATCCTTAACCCACTGAATAAGGCCAGGTATCGAGCCCGCAACCTCATGGTTCTTAGTCGGATTCATTAACCACTGAGCCATGATGGGAACTCCTCTCATGGTAGCTTTGAGGGGACTTTCCTTTTGTGGACCTCAATAGGAGGCCAGGAATCTTCATGTAGTTATATGATTATAGAGATTGCCCAGGAGTTAGAGGGCATTTTTAATTACTGAAAATAATTACATTCATTTTCTTAATTTGTGATTTTGTTGATAAGAATTGATCAAACATTCAAAAAAAATTTTGACTGTGAGGATGCTCTTGCAGCCTGTATTCATTTGCTTTAGTTTAGCTTGTTACCTCAACTCATATCCTTAAAAGGATATTATGCATTTCATAGTCAGTTGAGTGTAGCTGTCAGGACTATGGAAAACATAACATATTATGGTAATACCATCCTTAAAATGATGTCATTGAAGAAAATTTAGTGACACGGAGAGGCGTTCATAATAGTAAGTGAAACAAGCAATTTTCAGAGCAGTATAATCCAATTTTTTGTGAGTATATAAAAAGACTGGGAGGATATCACTAATATCTTATTATTCTTAGATCCATCTGCATGGTGAAATTACAGGGGAACTTTTAAATTTTATGATCCATGTTATTTAAACGATCTGTATTATTCATGTGGTTACAAAAGAAAAAATAAAAGCATATTAAACCAAAAAAAAAAAGAAAACATAACCTAGTATTTGATTCAAGACCCAGCTCTGCCACTTGCCCTCTCTGCCTCAATTTCTCCAACCATAGGATGGTAATATTTACAGTAATTTATACCATAGCGGTGGTATGAAATTTATACCATAGAGGTGGTATGAAATGTGCTTGTGGAAAGATACCTGGCCCAGAGTAAACACTGCATGGGTGTTGGTTAATTTATGTTCAGCAAAGTGTCTCAATTATGCTTGTGCTTAAAATATGATAAAGTAATATATGGTATATTAGCTTCTTGTGGCAACTGCTCAAATGCCACCAACTCACTGCCTTAAAATGACACAATTTTATTATATTACCGTTCTGCATGCCACACATCCAAAATTGGTCATGCTGGGATAAAATTAAGATGTCAGGAGGGCTATACTTTTTTCTGAAAGTGTTAGGGTAGATTACATTTACTAGCCTTTTTCACATTCTACAGACCACCCAATTCCTTGGCTCCTGTTCCCTTTCTTTTTGAAAATCAGCATATGAATTGCTGGACTTCTGTTCAGAATGTGACATCTCATCATCACACCTGGCTTCCTCTTTCCTGCCTCCCACTTTTAAGGGTCTTTGTATTTATATTGGGAACAATGAGACATTGGCTTATTAGGGTTATTATAAGGAGTAATTGGTATTTCCAGGCAGATAGTGTGAGAATTTTATTAAGCCGTAAAATGCCACGCTACACTCTGGAGAATTGGAGATTGCTTGGTAAAGGGGTGAAAACCCTACATATTTGGTAACTGGAAGTATCACAAATGGAAGTTTTCATTTTCCACTGTAGCACAGTGGAAACAAAACTGAGTAGTATTCATGCAGATGCAGGTCCAATCCTTGGCCCTGCTCAGTGGGTTAAGGATCTGTTACTGCCAAGAGCTACAGTGCAGGTCACATACAGAGTTTGGATGTGGCATTGCTGTGGCTGTGTTGTAGTCCTGCAACTGTAGGCTCAGATTTGACCCCTGCCCTGGGAACTTCCATATGCCACAGGTGTGGTGCAAAAATAAATATAAATAAATAAATAAATAAATAAATAAATAAATGGAATTGTTGAAAGCAGAGAAAAAACACAGGAGGTGTATATTTTTTGTTTGTACCTTTTTTTTTGCACTCTTCAGTTCCTAAGTTATTAATTCTGCTTACCTTCAGCCTTCCAAATAACCAATGAATCAATCATCCTTTTCTCCAGCCAATATTTACTTAGCCTTATTATGGCTTGGACAAGATTCTGAAGACAAAAAATGCAGAATAAATAGGACAGTTAAAACTCTAAAACAGATATGGTAAACACTAACTACATTATGCAATTAGCATTGTATTGAAGCATAAACATGGAGATAATATAAAAAGTGTTATTCTCCAAAAAGAAGAATCAGACCTATTGTTACTGATTTATGGTGTATCTCTTTTTTTTTCCCCTCTAGCATTATGCAATTTTTATCGGAACCAGTAGCCTCTACGGTCTGAGATTCACAATCTTAATTGTGAATTTCTCCCACACAGAAAGTCTTTATCATCCCTTTCTCTTTTATTTTTCCCTTTTTTTTTTCCTGCTCTCCTGGAGCTGTCATAGAAAAATTCAATGAAGAATAGAAATTCAACCTCTGACTTTATCCTCCTGGGTCTTCTCATAAACAGTAAAGCTACAGGGATTGTCTTTGCAGTTATTTTTACTATTTTTGTGGTGGCTGTAACTGCAAATTTGGTCATGATATTCTTGATTCATGTGGATTCCCGCCTCAACACACCCATGTACTTTCTGCTCAGCCAGCTGTCCATAATGGACACCGTTTTCATTTGCACCACTGTTCCAAAGCTCCTGGTGGATATGGTTTCTAAAGAGAAGACCATTTCCTTTGTAGCTTGTGGCACCCAGTTATTTCTCTATTTGACCATGATTGGCTCAGAGTTCTTCCTATTGGGCCTCATGGCCTATGACCGCTACGTGGCCGTCTGCAACCCCCTTAGATACCCAGTCCTGATGAACCGCAGAGTATGTCTTCTTATGGCTGCTGGTGCCTGGTTTGGTGGATTCCTGGATGGCTTTCTGATCACCCCTATCACCATGAATTTCCCTTACTGTGGCTCCCAAAGTATCAACCACTTCTTCTGTGAGATCCCTGCAGTTCTCAGATTAGCCTGTGCTGACACATCCTTGTATGAAACCTTGATGTACATCTGCTGTGTCCTCATGCTGCTCATCCCTATCTCTATCGTCTCAACCTCCTACAGCCTCATCTTGTTAACTATCCACCGCATGCGCTCTGCTGAGGGCAGGAAAAAGGCATTTACCACTTGCTCTTCACATTTGACTGTGGTCAGCATTTTCTGTGGGGCTGCCTTCTACATTTATGTGTTGCCCCAGTCATTTCACACCCCTGAGCAGGACAAGGTGGTATCGGCTTTCTATACCATTGTCACACCCATGCTCAATCCTCTTATCTACAGCCTCAGAAACAAGGATGTCCTGAGGGCATTTAAAAAGAGATTTGTACAATGCTTATCTGCTCAGAAAGTATCCACAAATGATGCTTAGAGATTCAATAAACTAGAAATAGGTTTTCCAAATACCATCAACATTGTGTTCTGTTTCACAAGAGACTCTCAACTATCAGAAATTATTTAGAGTTGGCAATTAAGAGGATTTACCTTGACTGGTTTCTTCTTCCTAGGTGAAGGTAATCAATAACAATATATTACTTATCCAGAGACTTTTCAGCTATCAAAAACAATGTGTTATTAAGTGAGTTAAAAAATTCCTCTCATCCTAGTTCTTATCTCTTAGGAAAAAAGGGAAAATATCAGTTATTGGAGTTCAATGAGTCTCTCATAAGGTCCCATTTACATTTGCCTTGTGATCAGACAAACAAAAAAACTTCCAAATCTACAAAATTTTGATGCCAAATTTTCTGTGATTATGTACAATAAGAAAAATTACCAATTCACAAATGAGTACTATAAATCACAGTTTTAAAACTGTGTTTAATTATTTGATTAGCAACAGTGCATTATGAAGTCTATGATCACCTTCATAGCACTTGCGCTGAATATAATGACTTTCAAGTACTGTTCACAATGAAGAGTGGATGAGATGAGCTAAATTGAGTGTGAATTTATGAATGTCTGAGGTTTAAATCTGGTAAGCCTCAGAGTAGAAAAAATATTTAAAGACATAAAATGAGTTAAAATCTGTTCAGTATAAGTTTGAGACTGAGACCTAATGCACCTGTGTTCAGTTGAGAAGCATGTGAGATAAGAGACACAGATTAATGGACTAAGAAGTAATATCTCAGATATAGATGAGGACGTGGTTCAAAGATGGAGAACACTTAATTTCAGCAAGTGAAGCTTTTTGTTGAACTATGAAAAGCAAGAGTTGACCATTATAACTGACAACAGGAACATCTCTTATGAACTTATTAAGAGCAATTTCAATGAATTTATGCTAGAGAAAATTCAAGGTAAATTAGAGGGAAGGAAAGTGGAAAAAATGAGTAGTTTGTTTTTTTGTTGTTAAATGAGTCAGAAAAGTGGAGTAGTAGCCAGAAAGATGTAAGATTTAGTAATAGTAGCATGATCTAGTAGTAGCTAGAAGGATGTGTCTTCTTGTGAGATATTACAAATATGTTTCAGTAGTATACAATTCTATACAAAGATTAAATTGATGATGCTTGAAAAATGAAGAAAGATTTTTTTCCAGAGTGATGGCCTTTGAGAGTGACAGAGAGCATAGAAAGCAATTTGGAAGTGAAGTTAATCTTTTTGTGATCATGGCCTATTCATTGACTGCAGTGGGGGTTAAGACAGAGAAAATGCGAGACAAGTAAATTTTCTTCTGATAGCCTGTATTTTCACGGTGCATTTAAAAACTGATGAGAGCTTCTGTTTGGGAAGAACAGGAAAATGTTAAAAATTTGAGAAGAAAAGCAAGGCATTTGGGGAAGCAGGACAGTAAATGAACAAAATAGAAATATTAAGATTGTAGGGTGGTCACAAGACCCATTCTCAGGATTGAATTTAAATTTAGCATAAGCATATTTTCAGATTGTCCAATAGGTATACCCCACATGGAGAATATATAGTAATATAAGTGAGGCTGCAGTATGTTACATCCAATTAATTAATGTAGCAACAATGGCAAAAATGACAGGAAGAAAAAATGTTATCACTATTACTACAGACTTGCGTCTCTTATGTAAGAAAATATAATATATTCATATTTTTTTCAAGGCCTGGAATTTGCAACATGTAAAAGTTTTTCACAGTTTGTTTCAACTATGTTTCAACATAGTTTCAACTATGTTCCCTTTGAGGAATTAAAGCCTGTATAACACACATTCTTGCCCAGGTGGAGCTTATTAAATAACATGATGCCATATGGAATTATATAGTAGCGTTCTGTCACTTTGACACGAAAATTATTAAAGAGTTAATAACAACCCCCCCCACACACAATCAAAGTTTTAATCTGGACTTTGTGATGGCTTCTCTGATGACAAGTTGGATTCCAACTTAGAGTGACATACTGTCTCTAAGATAGGACCTAAGTTTGTATTTGTATATATTTGTTCCTGTCCAAAATGTCCATTGGGATATTTGGTCCATGACAAAAAGTCCTTGTAAGCCATTGAGACTTCTGACCCATGATCTGCTGAATAAAACAAATATTTAAGTCTGTTGCTATACCATTTATGTTATTCTCATTAAAATTCCTGATGAATTTTTCATTTCACATTTATTCTGTTTCTTCCCCATCATGAAGTTTGGCAGGGTCTGTCCTACGTTGATGAGCAACTGCTCTCAAGTGTATATCAACCTGATTGTTTTTTGTCTGTTAATGATTCTGTTTATACACATTTGATTTTAGCAGTATCATCATTAATTTGCTTGGTATAATCACCAAGAACATGGATTATAATTTGTTTATCATCTTGTTGTTTAACACTTCAATTAATATCCACATTGAAGGATAATCCACAATCATCAGCATTTTAAATTTGCCATGCCACCCTTCCACTGCACTGTTTACTCTGTGACCAACGTTCAGTACTGATGTATAAATATTCAGAGATTCTGGTGGAAATTTTGGAGCTCCTTTTTTTCTTATGCCTCTACTAGACCTTATCATGGGCATACACTTTCTCAGCATAATCCATTAGGTCATCTAGTTTTTTACTCTGCATTCTCTACAACGTAGTCAAAAGTTTCACTCATATCTTCCAAAGAGCAAATTGAAATCAAAACAACATGGATGCACAATTTATGAGTGTTACTTTTTCTTGGCATATACTCTTCTTTGTTATCACAATGATTGTGGAAAGTGAAACAAGTATCTTTTTACTTGTGAATTTATTAGGAGTAGACAAATCACATTCCTATTTGGAATCTCAAAATTCTCATGCATAATTAATGATTAATGTTGAGATACAAATACTTTCTCATCTGTATGTAAGTGTCCTCTAGTGTCTTCACTGTTACTGAAGAAATCGGTAGCTTGTTATGTCCCATTACTACATCATTTGCACAGTAAAACCCTGAATGAATTATGTTGATGCTGTCATAAGCTATCATCAGTAAATAATGTGGTATTGAAAATTAGGTATCTAATACTACTATAAGTTGTGTAAATAAGAATTTTTCATGATTTTAAGAAATAGAAATATGCATAATAAGTGTTTATCTAAGACTTGTTGCTTTATATTCCACTGGAATTTCAACTCTATGCAATTAAATTGGCTTTGGAGGCAGATGTCTGTTTTGACTTCTATTTATTTGCCTCATTAATGAGTTTCTGTCTGATACCATTAACAAGATATCTTTAACATGAATATTGGTTCTTCAAAGTACCTACAATGGGACTGTATTTGGTTTTGAGTGTTGTTTTAACCTATTCAGAGTTTTTCTTACTTCTCCTTTAGCACTAATACTGTGCTGATTGTTGTTTTGTTTTCTGTCCCAGCTTGAATGATCGTACTGTTCCCAAATCCAGACTTGTTGTCCATGAGGCATTACAGGTTCTCCTCTTTTTGTACCACCAGCAACTTTTCCTCTTCTGTTAGAGTGAGGCAGGAGATAAATGGGCTCCACTTAGACAATTGCAACTAGCCACTTATTTACACTTCCTGAGGCAGGAGACGGGTACAAGTGGCCTCTTCTTTGTATTTCATGAGGCAAAATATAGGAGAACTCCAGCATGAACCTTTACAACATTTACAACCAACCAGCTACCTATATCCCAAGATATAGACAAAAATAGGCACAAGGCAAGTAATTGGCCCTTGTCTTCTGTGAACTGTTAAATAATGGTAATGACATGATTAAAAGAGGGGCTAAGCCTGCTTGGACATAAGAACAAAGAGTTCACATACTTCCCATCCTGGGGACCAGGGACACCCCAACCATATCTGTGCAGGAGACCCTCCCTCAGGGCAGAAGAGGAGGGGTTGACAGACCATAATAAGTCTAGATAATCTTCCCACAATGCCTTGCTTTGGAATCCATCTTGGCCAAAGGATGTGCACACAGATCAGCTAGGCCCTGGATCTGGTCAGGTTGAGAAATTAAACAAGATAATTGGCCAAATGAAGACAAAGATCCAAAGATCTGCCTCACATAAAGAGTTTAAATCACTTCTCTGGCATGCTCCTCATTCGGGGGATGCCCAAACTTTTGTTTCTCTTTTGGGTGAGTATTACTGCTTTCCTTCTTCCTTCAATAAATAGACAAATTCTCGGTGTGCTCTCCCACACATCGTGCTGTGTCTCTAACAGTAAACTTTATACCAGTTTTTTACAGACATTGCCTCCTTGAATGTCTTTCAATGGGGACAAGAATCAGGGCAATTTTTCTTCTAGCCACTAGCTGGTCTAGTGGGTAGAATTCCTAATTTTTCATCCAGGTTGCCCAGGTTCAGTTTCTGAGCAGAGAATGAACATCTCACTTTAAGCCACGACAAACTTCTGTTTCTCCAAGATCCAAAGGAATGAAAATGATTTTAAAACATTGTAATGAGCATTGGCTTTATTTTTGTGAGTATACTATTTCTTCCATATTCCACTGTGCATCTTCAAGTAAAAGAATATATATTGCTAAGCAACAGAAGAGTCGTGTGTGCGTGTGTGTGTGTGTGTGTGTATTTTTTGCAGCCATTTGATCAGCAATCACTTGCTCACTGGTAGAGAGAAACTTACTAATGTCTTATGGATTCAACATTCTGTTTGGCTCAGCTGGATCAGCCAGGGTCAAATAAAACACCAGCCAAGGCTACACTGACCCACACCAATTGGTGGATAACTATGGGAATCATACCCACTAAAACCTCTCTAAATAGTATGATATTCTTTTTAAATCTACCACAATCATATGTCTAAAAAGCATTGCTTCAAAGAAAGGGTTGCCCATTAACCCATGGAAATCAGATAGCTGTAATGGGGGTTAATTAGGTGCCTGATATCTTCTGAATGACTAAGTTGTACTCAATGAGCAATTTCTGTGTTCCTATAAGTTTTATTTAAATATTCAGATTTTTACCTTTGTATATTCCTGATAAGTAATTGTTCAACTCTTGATCTGATTGTTTTTCTCAATAAGTTTTCTTTTCCTATTTATAAGTTATTAAATAACTTCCAACTCATACACCAATTAAAGCTATAAATTATTGTGGTTTAAAATCATAGGCTTATAGTGAAACTCATTGGTGTTTGAATCTTGGCTTTTAAAATTTGGGGGCTGTGTATATTTTGGGCCTGTTATCTAACTAGAACACTGTTTTTTTGTCTTATTATCAGTTAGTAATACAATCAAGAAAGGCTTCTTAAGTCAGAGATTTTCCAAGTCTGTGAACCCTTACTTCTTCAGGTAAAGGACATTCACGCTTTGTTATCTGGTCACTTAGCATTCTTTTGATTTTTAAGTCACAGCTTTTGGAAGTTTCTGTTTATTTATCAAGTGACATATAGACCTCAAGTACTGAACTCATAGCCATTTATGATGGTATATGACATGTTATATTTCTCCCCTATATCTCTAGACATGCTGATTTATCTCCATAAGAAGGATAAATCTATACATTAAAAAAGTAATTATTTTCAGACTCTACTTAGGTCTCTATTAGGTATAACTATGGGATGAATGTGAAATCATCCTTCTGCTTCCTTGTGGATAATTGACAACATGACCTTATTCTAAAACTGCCCCATAGACCTTGGTGTATTCTTGAAAGAAGCATGCATGATTAGGGGAACAAAACAAAAAGAAGGAAAAAAAGCTATGAAAAAATAACATTAAGCATGACTTTGAAATGATGTTGACATTGATTATGCTTTACATATTTTACTAAATATTTTCTGCCTTGAGCAGATTTTCGGTTAAATCATAATTACTGTAAGAGTCAGTATTCTCTGTTTAAGAGCACAGATAAGCATCTCAACCCCAACTTTACCCATTATGGCCTGAGGAACAGCTAATTAACCACTTTGTGACTGGGTTTCTTCATTTGCATAAGCATTCAGTGTGTACTATGGTTCTTGTTTTATTTAGTATCATCAGCACCATCATCATCATCATTATTGTCCCTAGCACATAGGAAACATTTGTATTAAGTACCCAAGCTCTAGAGTCAGACATCTGAGTGTGAGTCTCATTGGATATGGACAGTTTATCATCCTGGATGCCTGAACTCCTTATATAAACAATTAGTTCCTTATAATATCATTTCATTGGATGCGGGGATAATTATTTGGAAAAATGATATTCTTAATGGTTCTCTATTACAATCCTGATTTGTAAACTCTCATTAACCTATTATAGTTATGTGTGCAACTGCCCCCTCCATCAGGTTCTGATCTTTACATGCTCTGTCTTATGTTCATTCAGTATCATTCTAGAAGAAATCAGGAAGGAACAAAACAATAGCTTTCTTTTTTTTATTTTTTTCCAGATATGTTTCTGTAATTATACCTTTAAGAGAAGTTTATTGCTTTAAGTATATTTCTAGGGCAACTCCCTTCATTTTATAAAACTAAAAGAAAGATAGTTATCCCAAGTCCTTCTCCATTGGGGAAGGACTTTTGGGGGTACATTTATTCATAGCTCTTTTCCACGAGATTTTTATTTTTTTAATTTTTTTCTTTTTTTCTTTTTTTTGTCTTTTTGCCTTATCTGGGGCCACACCCATGGCATATGGAGGTTCCCAGGCTAGGGATCTAACAGGAGCTGTAGCTGCCGGCCTTCGCCACAGCCACAGCAATGCAGGATCTGAGCCGCATCTGCAACCTACACCACAGCTCACGGCAACGCCGGATCCTTAACTCACTGAGCAAGGCCAGGGATCAAACCCGCAACCTCATGGTTCCTAGTCGGATTTGTCAACCACTGAGCCACAACGGGAACTCCTAAATTTTTTTTCTTGAATGCTTCATATTTATTGTATTATTTACCATTTAGGACATCTTTAAGCATTACTTATAATTTTTAAATGGATGTACGTTATTTCACTTCATAATAAAATTATCATATTAAACACTTTATCACATATGATAATTTGTCAATGATTAATATATTTTACTTAAATGTAGTATTTGTTAAGCAAGATTTATCCACCTGATGCCAGGAAAGTTAGTCGTCTAGAATGGAGACTATGTCCTAGCTGATAACCAGTCTTGGAAAGGAAGATGCACCGACTCAGATGCCACAACACAAATCCTCTCCAAGGGTAGCAATGGGGCAAGAGGGCTGCAATATAGACATGCAGGCCACGTTTCACTTCCTCTAGCATACACTCGGATAAACAAATGGGTGTACAGATTGTATAGCAGAGCGTAACACTTAGAAAGCCAGGGTAAGTCAGGATTAAAATGACTTTTGTTAACTAAATGGCACATGAGTTGAGGTTCTGAGGGTTGGTAATATTTTCTTTCCTTTTTTTTTTTTTGGCCACACCTGCAGCATATGGAAGTTCCCAGCCTAGGGGCCAAGCCCAGATCCAAGATACATCTGTGACTGCAGCAAAGTCAGCTCCTTTACCAACTGAGAAAGCCCAGGGAATGTCAAAGCTTTATACTCATGGATATTATGTCAGGTTCTTAACCTGTGAGCCACAAAAGACAGTAATATTTTCTTTCTTTATTCAAGCAGTTAGTAAATGAGTATGTATATTTGTTCTTTTTAAATTCATGTGTGCAACAAACATATTTGGACTTTTAAAAAAATATTTTATATTTTACTTAAACTTTTATATAAAAAATCTTTATAGAATGCTTCATTTGATACCTTAGTAAATTGTCTTGCATAGTTGAAGTGTGCAAGTACATGTACATGTGTGTGCACTACAGAAAAGCAGTAAATGTGATGCTGCAGTTCATGGGAGTTCGCACAGCTGCCCTTGACTAGGATGAGGTGTCCTTGCTCTAAAAATGTTGAAAAAGACGGAAAAAATAATTTATATTAAGTGATATCTGGGCTACAAAAAGCAAGACCTAAGAAGGGACCTCTGGGAAGTCATGGAAATCTAAGAGGAAGTATTTATCATTACAAATGTAGGAAATGAGTGATTTTGTTTTATTTTATTTTTTATAGCCACAACCACGGCATGGAATTTCCCATAGTAGGGGTTGAATAAGAGATGCAGCTGCCAGTCGATGCCACAGCCACAGCAACATCTGCAAACTATGCTGCAGCTTGCAACAACACTGAATCTGTAAACCAATGAGCAAGGCCAGGGATCTAACCTGGATCCTCATGGATGCTATTTAGATTCTTAACCTGCTGAACCATAACAGGGCTTCTTGATTAACAGGAAATCAGTGATTTTAAGCCAGCTTCCCTAGATATCAAGTGTTATCATGACACCAATGTACTAACATGGATAAAAAAGATTCTTGGATCCCAAAGAGCTACTTTGTATTAAGGTTTTATGAAAACATTCAAAGAGTTTGTGTATTAGTTGTATTAGAGTATTAGTCAGGATTCTCCAGAGAAGCATAGCCCATAATGGATATAGATGGATATGGTTATAGATATTATAAACATATAGAAAAACATTATATAAATACATATATAGTACAAACACATACAGGCAGAGAACCAGAAAAGAAAGAGTTAGTATAAGAAATTTTCTCACATGACTATGGAAGCTGAGAAGTCCTACGGCCTCTAATCTACAAACTAGAGCTCAAAGACAGTTGGTGGGAAAAATCGTAGTCCAAGTATAGGTGGACACCAGTGTCCTGAATCAAATAGTCAGGCAGTCTCAGGCTATAGTCCTCATTTTACCACAAATAAAACTTTTCACAGCTCTTATCATGTGCATTTTTTTAAGTCAGCAGTGAATAGGAATCAAAATAATTCTGCCTGCAGGATCAACTATTTAGATAAGCAGATTGTCCATTAGCACAGTTCTCCATCATGAAAAGGTCCACATTCTTGCCTTAATGCCCTAATATGTCTTGAAATTATTAATAGTTTTAATTCATTCTGCTCTATTGGCTGCACCTTTGGCATATGTGGATTCCTGAGCCAGCGAATTGACTCTGAGCTTCAGGAACTTTAACCCTTTTGTGCCGGGCAGGGGGTACAACTCATGCATCAGGAGCAAACGGAGCTGCTACGGAGACAACACTGGATCCTTAATCCACTGTGATTAATAGCTTCTATTTATTATTAAAGTATTATTCATCTACAATGTTTTTTCAAGTCCTATTTTACAGCAGCGTGCCTCAATAACACACAGTTCACTTATTCCTAATATTGGAGGAAATGTTTTCAAATTTTCACCAATGAGTATGAAACTGTGGTTATGTCATAAATGCTCTTTATTATGTTGAGTTATGTTCCAAGTCCACTCGCTGGAGAGTTTTTATCAAAAATGGGTGTTGAAATTTATCTAAAGTTCTATCTGCATCGATTGAAGTAATCATATGGTTTTTATTCTTCAGTTTGTTAATAAGGCCTATTACACTGATTGATTTGCAAGATATTGAAGAATCCTTCCATTCCTGGGATAAATCCTAGTTGGTTGAACAATTCCTATAACTCAACATTAAAAATGCCTAACTAAATAAATAAAACACAAACAAATCAATTAAAAATGGATAGAAGAACTGAATAAATATTTTTCCAAAAGGAAATGAAGATGGCCAGTAGGCATATGAAAACATGCTTAGCATAAAGCATCATTAATCACTGGGGACATGTAAATCAAAACCGCAATGAGATATCACTGCACATTTGTCATAAATGACTATCACCAAAAGAATACAAATAAGAAATGTTGGTGAGAATGTGGAAAAAAGGGTATATTTACACTGTTGATGTAAATCAGTCCTTCCACTGTGGAAATCAGCAGATGACTGGGCAAGAAGTGGTATACATCTATATAATGGAATACTACTCAGCTATAAAAGGGAATTAAATTTTGCCATTTATAGTAACATAGATGGAATTTCAAGTCATTTTTCAAAGTGAAATAAGTCAAACAGAGAAAGAAAAATGCTGTATGGTATCGATTATCCATGGAAATTAAAAAAATACAACACTGTATTGAATGTAACAAAAAAGATGTAGGCTCACAGATATAGAAAACACATTAGTGGTTACCTGTGGGGAAAGGTGGAGGAGGCAAAAACTATTGTTTGTAAGATATATTCAAGGATATGTTGCACAATATGAGAAATATAGCCAATAATCTTCAGTAATCTATATGGAAAATAGCCTTTCAAAACTGTGTTAAAAATAAAAATTTAAAAATTAAATGAAAAGACCCTTTAGAAATGTAATATCATGAAATTATCATATTTACTGATATAAATTAATATATAGTCAATTTTCAAAGACTTTAATACTCCAGAGATGATACGTGTATTACTTTAACATTTTGAATACTGGTTAAAGTGAAAAAGTGTTGGGAATAGCTAAGACAACTCATTTATATTAATAGATACACAATATGAAGAGATTTAAATTGAGATTACAACATAAATTAGGAGAGGAAAAAGAAAAATTGTCTTAAGTTTTACAATATAGAAGATAAGTTGCCATTAGATAAAAATAAACTGTTATTACTATGAGATATATTATGAAAGCTTAATGGTAATTATAAAACAACTTAATAACAGATAACTACATAATTAAAATTATAGAATCAAAGTATGCCACTACGTAAAAATCAACTTGCAAAGAAAGATGGCAAAAGTGAACAAAGGAAAAAAAGCCACAATGCAATCAGAAAAAAGTTAACAAAATGATAATAAGGACTTAACTCTCAATGACTACTGTAAATGCGACTGATTTAGATTCTTCAACATTAAAAATGTGAACACCTGAAACTAGTATAATATTGTAATTCAACTATATTTCAATTAAAAAATATTTAAAAAGAAAAAAATGTGGGTTAGTAAAGGAAAAAAAATATTCAAGTACAGGCTGCCTTCAAGAGATTCATGTAAGGTTTAAGACAACCCATAGGCAAAAAGTGAAGGGATAGAAAAAGATATACAATGCAAATGGAAGAAGAGCAAAAATATCTTGTATTATTTCATAGAAAACATGACTTGAAGTCAAAAGTTGTAAAAAGTGGTGAAGAAAGTCATTATGTAATGATAAAAGGGTCAATCCATCAAAAAGATATAAAATTGTATAAAAATTAACATATCTGAAGGCACAAATAGAGAGCAAAAAATAATAGAGTTTTTTTCCCATTGCTTAATGAATTTTATTACAATTATAGGTGTACAAAAATCATGACAACTCAGTTTGATACCATTTCCATCCCAAACCCTCAGTGCATCCCCCCCACCCCTTCAGATTGTCTTATTTGGAAACCACAGGTTTTCCAAAGTCTGTGAGTCAGTATCTGTTCTGCAAAGAAGTTCATTGTGTCCTTTTTTTAGTTTCCACATGTAAGTGGTAGCACTGGGTGTTGCTTTCTAATTGTCTGACTGGTTTCACTTCTCAAGATAATTTCTTGGTCCATCCATGTTGCTATAAATGTTATTTCATTCCTTTAATGTCTGAGTAATATTCCATTGTGTGTATGTACCATATCTTCCCTATCCAATCCTCTGTCGATGGGCATTTAAGTTGTTTCTGTGACTTGGCTATTGCATAGAATGCTGCAATGAAAACTGGAGTAAACGTGTCTTTTCAAGTCCTGGTTTCCTCTGGATAGATGCCCAGGAGTGGGATTGCTGGATCAAATGGTAATTCTATTTTGAGTTTTCTGAGGAATCTCCATACTGTTTTCCACAGTAGTTGCACCAATTTGTATTCCCACCAACAGTGTAATAGGGATCCTTTTTCTCCACACCATCTCCAGCACTTATTGTTTGTAGGCTTTTTGGTGAAGGCCATTCTGGCCAGTGTAAGGTGGTACCTCATAGTGGTTTTGATTT
Source organism: Catagonus wagneri (assembly GCA_004024745.2). Taxonomy (NCBI): domain Eukaryota; kingdom Metazoa; phylum Chordata; class Mammalia; order Artiodactyla; family Tayassuidae; genus Catagonus; species Catagonus wagneri. The sequence continues at coordinate 2,066,947 of PVHT021183702.1, read as the reverse complement.
GCATTTCTCTAATAATGAGTGATGTTAAACATCTTTTCATATGTTTTTTGGCCATCTGTATGTCTTTTTTGGAGAATTGTCTGTTTAGATCTTCTGACCATTTTTTGATGGGGTTGTTTGTTTTTTTGGTATTGAGCTGTGGGAGGTGTTTGTAAATTTTGGAGATTAATCCCTTGTCAGTTGATTCATTTGCAAATATTTTCTCCCATTCTGAGGGTTGTCTTTTCATTTTGTTTAGGGTTTCCTGTGTTGTGCAGAAACTTTGAAGTTTAATTAAGTCCCATTTGTTTATTTTTCTTTTTACTGTCATTACTTTGACAGATGGATCTGAGATGTTGCTATCATTTGTGTCAGAAAGTTTTTGGCCTATGTTTTCCTCCAAGAGTTTTATAGGATCTGGTCTTATATTTTAATCTTTAATCCATTTTGAGTTTATTTTTGTGCATGGTGTTAATAGTAGAGGATTATTTCACCTCATTTTCAACAATGGAGAGATCATGCAGAGAGAAAATCAATAAGTAAGTAATAATTATAATGTACACTTTAGATACAATTGACATAACAGGCATACACAAAACAAATGATCCAAAAGAAGGAGTATACATATACTTTCAAGACAATATGGTACTAACATAAAATCAGGCACATATACCAATGCAATGGAATAGAAAGACCAGATACAAATGCATACATGTATATTCAACTAATTTCTTTTAAAAGAATGCACAATAAGGAAATTATAACCTCTTCAATGAATGGTGTTGGGAAAATTGAATATCCCCCTATCTTACACCACTCACAAAAAACAACTGGAAATGCATGATGCTTAAATGTAAGGTGTGAAACTGTAAAAGCCCTAGGAGAAAACAAGCAGGAAAATATATCCTTGACATGGTTCTAGGCAATGATTTATAGGGTAATAAACAAAAACAAAAGCTAGCATAACCAAATAAGACTCCATAAAGCTAAATAGCTTATGTACAGCAAAGAAAACAATAAAAAATATTTCAAAGAAAACAACAAAATATTTTTTAAAAAAACCTTGAAAATCTACTCAATGGTAAAAAATATTTGCAAACAATATATTTCATAATAGGTTAATATAAAAAATACAGGAATAACTTATATACAGATCAAGAGCAAAAGAAAAAATTGATCTAATTAAAAAATTAGCAGAGAGGAGTTCCCATTGTGGCTCAGTGGGTTGAGAATCCAACTGGTATCCATGAGGATGCAGGTTCAATCCCTGACCTCACTCAATGGGTTAATAGTCCAGTATTGTTGTAAGCTGAAATGTAGGTCTGGGACATGGCTTCGATCCTGAGTTGTTGTACCTGTGCTGACAGCTAAATCTCTGATTTGACCCCTAGATTGGGGAATTTAAAAAAAAAGAGAGAGAGAGAGAGACAGAGAAGCAGTATGGTCTTTTTTTTCCAAGGAAGACATAAAAATGCCCAATGAGTATATGAAATTGTGCTGAATACCACTGATAGTCAATTAAGTGCAAATACTCCTGTTAGGATGGCTCTTAGCAACAAGGCCAATGACAATTATTAATGAAAATAGGTGGAAAAAAGAGAATCCTTGTACACTAGTTGGGACTGTAAATTGGCACATCCATTACAGAAAAATAATATGGTAGTTTTTCAAGAAACTTAAAAACTGAAATACAATATGATACAGAAATCCCATGTCCAGGTATTTATACAAAAGAATTAAAATCAGTGTCTCAAAGTAATGTTGTGACACTCATGCTTTTTACATCAAGATTTACAATAGCCAAGTTTTGGGAGCAACCTACATGTCTTTTGAAAGATTAATAAATAAAATATTATATATATTTATAATATAATGTAATATAATATAATTAATATATATTAATTATATTATGTATGTAATATAATAATATAATAACCATAGACTGTAGGTTCTGGAAAATATGGTAATTTAACTCAAAATGATCAAGTTTTCAGCTTTAAGTCAATATGAGGATCTAATATACTGCATGGTAAGAATAATAATATCTCACTGTATACTTGCTAGCTACTGACAGTAGATCTTAACAAGTCTCACTACATATACACAGAGGAAATAGAGGTATCAGCTGAGGGATGCATTACATACCTTGAACTCAGTAATGATTCCACAATGAATATGTATCACACATTATGACACTGTACACTTCAAATATTTACAGTTATAACAGAGATAGAGTATGAAAATGAGACCTTTTTCTTCTAAGGGATTAAAGAGAGAGAGTATTTTAAGTGAGCTTAGGAGACTCTTGAAAGGTAATGCATACTCAAGAGAAGCACCAGTAACCTAGCAACAATCTATACTACCCTGAAGGAAGACAAGTTGGGCCCAAGAATCAGGCACACTTAAGCCACAAGTCCTGCTAGTTAAAACGTAAAACAATAGGGTATGAGGTCTGAAACTTTTTACGTGAAGTCAGGGAGTAAATAGTCCTTGTACATGTAGCCAGGACAGATATAAAGGGGAAAGGGGAAAGAATCTAGGGGAAAGTAGGCATTAGAGAAAAATCTGAGATGAGTTACATACTTTAAGTTGCCACACTTATGATTTAAATAGTCCCATGACTGTTCTGGTTAAACCATCCAGTGTTAAAGGAGGAAATAGGGAAATCCCATCAAGGATACCTTTTTTAAAAAATTTTTCTATTATAGTTGGTTTACAGTTTTCTGTCAATTTTTCAAGTGTACAGCTTGGTGACCCAGTTACACTCACATATATAGATCCTTCACAAGTGATTAGACATAGTGCCCAGGTGCTATAGAGCCAGATGTCCTTGCTTTTCCATCCCAAAAGCGATAGGCTACAAATATTAACCCCAGACCCCCAACCCATACCACTACCTCCCCCACTCTCTTGGCAACCACAAGTCTGTTCTCCAAGTCCAGGATTCTCTTTTCTGTAGAAAGGTTTATTTGTGCAGTCTGTATCATGTGATATCATATGATGTTTGTATTTCTCTTTCTGACTTACTTCACTCAGTACGAGAGTGTCTAATTCCATCCATGTTACTACAAATGGCATTATTTTACTCTTTTTTATGACTGAGTAGTATTCCATTGTGTATATATACCACATCTCCCTAATCCAATCATCTGTCAATAGACATTTGGGTTGTTTCCACGTCTTGGCTATTGTGAATAGTGTTTCAATGAACATGTGAGTGCACGTGTCTTTTTCAAGGAAAGTTTTGTCTGGATATATGCCCAAGAGTGGGATTGCTGGGAGTGTTTTGATGACATAATTTCATTTCTAGTGATTGGTCTGTTCAGTTGATCTATTTCTTCTTGATTCAGTTTTGGGAGGGCGTAAGTCTCTAAAAAGCTGTCCATTTCTTCTAGGTTGTCAAATTTGTTGGCATTGAATTGTTCATAGTATTCTTTCACATTTTTTTTTGTATTTCTATAATTTCTGTTGTGACTGCTCCTTTTTCATTTCTTATTTTCTTTATTTGGGTTTTTTCTCTCCTCTTCTTGGTGAGTTTAGCCAGAGGTTTGTCAATTTTGTTTATCTTTTCAAAGGACCGTCTCAGGTTTCTTGATTTTTTTATTGTTTTTTGAAACTCTATTTTATCGATTTTCTTTCTGATCTTTATGATTTCCTTCCTTCTGCTGACTTTAGGTTTTCTTCTTCTTCTTCTTCTTCTTCTTCTTCTTCTTTTCTAATTCATTGAGGTGATGGATTAACTTGTCAATTTCATATTTTTCTTCTTTTTTGAGGAAGGCCTCTATTGCTATGAATTTCCCTCTGAGCACTGCTTTTGCAGAATCCCATATATTTGGAGTGGTTGTGTCTTCACTAACATTTGTCTTGAGGTATTTTTTAATTTCATACTTGATTTCCTCATTGAGACATTCATTTTTTAGTAGCATGTTGTTTAGTCTCCATGTAGTGTGTTTTTTCTCATTTCCTTTCCAGTGGTTGATTTCAAGTTTCATGCCTTTCTGGTCAGAGAAGATACTTGAAATAATTTCTACACTCTTAAATTTGTTGAGGTTAGCTTTGTGCCCCAGTATGTGACCTATCCTTGAGAATGTTCCATGTGCACTTGAGAAGAATGTATATTCTGATTTTTTTGGATGACATGTCCTGAAAATATCAGTTAGGTCTAATTTTCTATTGTGTTATTTAGGATCTCTGTTGCCTTACTGATTTTCTGCCTAGAGTATCTGTCTATTGATGTGAGTGGAGTGTTAAAGTCTCCTACTATTATTGTATTCCCATCTATTTCTCCTTTTATGTCTGATAGTACTTGTATGTACTTGGGTGCTCCTATATTAGGGTGTAGATATTGACGATTGTAATATCCTTTTCTTGAATGGATCCTTTAACCATTAAAAAGTGTCCTTCTTTGTCTTTCTTTATGGATTTCATCTTAAAGTCTATTTTGTTCGATATGATATATAATATATGTCATATGTCTGTGGTGTTTCATCATAATGTCCTTCTCTGTGGTGCCCTCTGAGGTGGTTGGGGCTGCAAGTGATTTTTGTTCAGCTGTCCCCTGTGGCAGTGGGCCATGGAGTCCTCTGGAGTCAGGGATAACTGTGATGGTTTCCTCCCACCCCCTGCAGTCCACCAGGAAGCACCCTGTCCCACTTAGACCACACAGGTGATGCTGCACCAGAAACACCTAGTTGTATGGACTTGGGAGGGGACAGCGAACAAGTGTCTTGGTCCTGCCCTGATCATTTGGCAGTGGCAGCTGCAGGGTGGTTGTGTTTCCAGGGAAGGATAGCAACAGTGTCTGTTGCTTGGCAGGCCCCGTGTCACACTTAGGCCCCTGATGCCCTTAGCCCACACTAGAGGTGCCTAGCTACTGGTAGCCTGGACGAGAAGTGCCTGATCTCTGGTATAGGAGCAAAAGTCTTATGGCTGGCTGCACCACAGATGCCAGACCACTGTGGGCAAGCAAGTGGCTTCAGTGTTGTGGGCAGTCTTCACCCCAGGAATCCTATTCCACCGCGGTCTAGCAAGATGCTTCCCTTCAGGGTGAGCTGTGCCCAGAAACACCTGATCCACAGCAGCCTAGAAAGGTGCTTCTGGTCAGGCAGCATGGGTGGGGTGTGTCCAGAAGACACTGGGACCACAGCAGTCTAGCAAGCAGCCTCCGCCTCCAGCTACAGCAGTTTGCACTTGAGTTGACCTATCCTTTGCGAGTTGGCCTCTATCTGCTGGAGGTCTGTGCTTGATCCACACTGCCCTCTGCATTGGTTCAAGGAGCTTCCTATGACAGTTGGCCCCTCCTCCTCTCCTCCTCCCTAACAATGGAGGCTTGCCTCTCCTGTGGGTGCAGACCTTCTCCCATATTCCCTCTGACCTGGTGATACACTCCCCAGCCCATAGAGTATCACACCCCCACCATGGTGCACTCTTCCTTAGCCTCCTAGGCTATATCTACACTGCCAATCCCAGCTCTATCCTGGGGACTGGCCTCTGGAGCCTTAGTCTCAGCTCCTAGCCCCCACCCAAGCATCTCAGACTATGGTGTTTGTGCCAGTGTTCAGATGATCTCTGAGGTTTTCACACCTCTTTGCCTTTCTTAGTCCAGCTGCTGCACTTTTCTCAGGCTTTGGGGTTCCTCTGGCTCCACTGATCTCTCTGTTGGTTAGGTGGCTTCCCAAGGTGTGGATTCCTTTTCTCCTTCACAGCTCCATCCTTGGAGTGCTGGTGTTGTCCTGATTTCTTTCCTCTCTCTCTCTCTCTCTCTTTTCTTTTCTTTCTTTTTTTTTTGTTCTACCTAGTTATGTGAAGAGTTTCTTGCCCTTTTTGGAGGTTTAAGTTCCTCTACCAGCATTCAGTTGATGCTTTGAGCAAGTCATTTTACATCTAGATGTGGTTTTTTTATGTGTCTGTGGGAAAGGGTGAGAACACAACTTCTTACTCCTCCACCATTTTGCTGCCTCCAAGCCCATCGATTCTTGATGTCTGCCCAAGAATTAGAATGAAGGTGGACTTCACCACCCCCTCACATTACTTTTTTTTTTTATAACAATAAAGTCCTCTCACTCCTTAGGGTAGAGCCCTTTTGCCTGCCCTTTTGTATTGCCCACAAGCATCTTATGCCTAATAAACTTACTCTTCTTGCCACTTTGCCTCTCACTGAGTTATTTCTGCACCATGACAAAATAAATGAGATTCAGTAAGTATTGACACTTGGTGAGAGGTTTTAACAAAAAAGACAGTGGATGTGATTTTCCTACTAAGTTAGGGAACATGGGTTTGAGTCCCACCTAAGAAGTGTTTCAGTTATGTTTGTCAGTTATTCCTCAACAAAGTTAAAAAATCAATACAATTAAACATATTAAGCTAATTAAAAATCTTTAAAAAAATCTAGTGCTCTTTTGTTGACATCCTGTTCTGGTTTACTATCCATTCTTATGTTTTTATCTCTCAGAATAGATGCATCATAGTTCCCTTTGAAACAGCTGATTTGTTCCCTCCTTATTCTTTTATCTCTCTTTGTTTTCTATACATATTTTATTTTAGACAACTTCTAAGTTAGTTGACCCCTGACATTCTGTTTTTGGAAAAGTCCTTGGACAAGAGTAAATCTTAATAACTCTAAGTTTTACTGACCTCTGGAGAAAATAATACATTTGTTTGGGAAATTGTCTTTGGTCATCTTCCTTGGAACCATTACCTCTGAAAATTATCTAACATGTGTTTGAGGGTATAACTAGCTGCCAAATTTCTGAAAGTGAAAAAAAAGGAGGAGCTAGAATATTTCACAACTCATTGTGTAGACATTTTACTCATTCACTTATATTCTGCATATTTTTTCTAAGTGTAGAGTCCCTTGTGATCAGCATATGCATAAAGTAAAAGACTGGTGCTGTGCCACTTGGGGAAATCCCCACAAAACAGAGTAGGCATAAATATATATTTTAATAGCCTCTTATGTAGACTTTTTCAGCAAAACCCCCTATTTTACAAGAAAATATGGTGTACACAAATGTCTGGTTTTGCACACTGAGGTATATAGAATGATTGGCCAATGAGGATCTGCTGCATAGCACAGAAAACCTCATCCGATATTCTGTTGTAATCTCTGTGGGAAAAGAATCTGAAAGATAATAGATGTCTGTATGTCTATAACTGAATCAATTTGTACAGCAGAAATTATCACAGCCTTCTAAATCAAATATACTTCAATAAAACTTTTACAAAGGAAAATAAATGCATTGTTACTCCAACAACAAGCTGCTGGAAGGGTTCTTAAGGCATGATTTAAATTGCTCCTTAGATGTACTCATTTGTAGTTTAATTATCTGCTTTTTAAAATCTAATAAGTTAAATACTGCTTATTCTTTTACTTTTCAACTTCCAAAATATTATTGCTGTGGTATTCTGTCCCAGTTTCTGGATCCTTGTGTACTTATGAGTGAACTTAACAGTACTTCAGTCAATGGTAAACAATTATGTCCAAAAACCTAATCTCAAAATGTCTTTCTCTTAAAATCTTTTTTTCCCTCACACTTGAATATTAGTTTAGCTTTATTTAGAGTTCAGAAAGAATAATTTTATTCTAGGCATTTTCTTTGAAATGGATTGTTCTTTAACCTGGATTGCTTAGATTTATATTTTTACATTTCTATGTGTTTAGAGATTTTCCTCAAAAGGAATTATTACTGATCTCCAGTTTTATTTCATTATTCATGATATGCAATCTGTATGACTTCAGCACTTTTTCTTTTTTTATTTTTTATTTTTCATGTCTTTTAGGGCTGCTAAAGAGGCATATGGATGTTCCCAGGCTCGGGGTCAAATCAGAGCTGTAGCCACCAGCCTAAGCCAGAGCCACAGCAACAGGGGATCTGAGACACATCTGCAACCTACACCACAGCTCACAGCCACATTTGCAACCTACACCACAGCTCACAGCAATGCCATATCCTTAACCCACTGAGCAAGGCCAAGGATTGAACCAGCATCCTCATGGATACTAGTCGGGTTCCTTAACCACAGATCTACAATGGGAATTCCAACTTCAGCACTTTTAAAATGTTTGTTTTTTTGACCCAGAATATTATCTACCTTGGTCAATATTTTTGAGTGCTTGAAAATCTGTGTATTCTTTAGTTTTTTGGTGGAATCTCCCAGTCTGCATTGCAGCAGGGTTATCTTTTTTATTTTCCCTATTCAGAGTTTGCTTCCACTCATTTGAGCCCTTCAGTAAGAAAAATTCAGTGTCAGTTTAAATAAGCCTACTGGAAACATATCGCTTACTGGACTTATGTCTAAAAAGTAATAATAATCAAACTTCATTGAGAAGTTCTAACCCATAATCTGTTCCTTGTGCTTATTAATATAAAATGCACTACAAATCATTAATTTACACTACTTACAAGACTAATAGGAAGTGAACAGTTATTGAAGAAGAACATATTTTAAAATGAAAAACAGAGGAATAAACACAAGAACTTCATTTTAAAAAGGAGTTGATTTGGATGCTACGAGAATTTAAAGATAAACAAGAAAGTAATCAGGGGAGAAATAAAAATAAATAAATACAGGGCAACCACTTCATCAATCAGCTAACAGTGCAAAAAGTAATGTTTCCCGTAGTCCCACAATTTTTCCATCTATTAAGTATTCTTATGCTTTAACAACAAAACAAAACAAAAACAAAAAAATCCCCACCCTTTCCTTACGTATATTTTGAAAAATAAATTTCACACAACAAATAAGTAAAACCTTCTCTCCCATCTCCATCGCTTTCTGCTGAGTCCCTTTTCTGTGTGCGACACATATTCCACTATTCGCCAATACTCTGTTCTATTCCAGCTGACTCACTAATGACATCTGGCAACCACTACAAATACTGTGATAAATCAGGGTATTCTTGTGTGTCTCACAATTTCTTGTGATTACATGGTACTTTTTGGTGTATATATTAGCACAGAAGCCTATAAAGTGTTCAATAAGCCTCAATGGAAATTCCCAATTCAATTTATTGTGCTAAAAATTGCTGGGACCACCATTTAATACCTGAGCTCTTTTTGTGAAAATCCACTTGCATTTTGGCTGAGTTATGTTTGTACAACTTTATAGGAAAAAAAAAAAAACACAGGAGAAACAACTTTTTAAATACTATGCTTTATTTTAAAATAGCTTCATTTTTTTTTGTTGGTAGATCGAAGAATAGATTTGACTAAATATTTAAGAGAACTGTAATTAACATACATTTGTAATTTAATTCATACATAGAGAATAAATTGAAGGGAGTTTTCTTGTGGTGCAGTATGTGTTGTCACAGGAGTGCCTTGGGTCTTTGACATGGCATGGGTTCAGTCCCTGTCCCAGGAACTTCCACATGCTGTGGGCACAGCCAAAAAGAAAAAAAAAGTTAAAAAAAGAATAAATTATGTATGGGTTAATTTTAAAAGTATGTCTCATAGGTTTAGTGTACCTACATACTGCATGTATTTAAATACCTCAGAGGCACCTTTCTGTTTTGAGTTCATCTACAAAATTCTACATAAAAGGTAAATATAGTAAAATATATGCATGTAGCACTTCTTCTTTATACCCAAGATGTCATTCTCATAGTCAAATTAAAGAAGACAGACTGTATGCATAAACAGGATCTAGGAAGCCTCCAGGAATATTTCTCTCATTTTAAGCTTGTCTAGAAGAATTTGTGACATACAGTTCTTTTAATTTTTTTTTAATTTTAAAATGCATAAAACATAGTTCACAAGGTTTTTATTTTCTAATTTTAAAATGTTCACTTAATGCTGCCTAAATTTTTAGGAAATATAAATTCTTCCCAGCTTAATTTTTCAAATAATGTACCTCCCTAGAAAAATCCTCTTTGAACATTTTAATAGGTGGGCAAAATACTGAGTTATGGAGTTGTTTTTTTTTTACAAAAGTTACTCATGAAACAACAGGCATAAATAATAATTCCTATAGTTCTATCTTTTTCCTAAACCCTCCCAGTTTTAGTGATAATTCAAAGACTCTCCTATAGAGAGTGAGTGGTTATCATTATTTTCAACTTACATTCTGGTTCAAAAAAATCAGTTTACTTTGTTTCCTTATGCTGATTCCCTTCCTCAGCAGCCTTTGCAAAGCACTCCTCACCTCTTTGTTCCTCAGGGTGTAGATGAGCGGGTTCAAAAATGGTGTGACCACAGTGAAGAAGAAGGTGACCAACTTGCCACATTTTGAAGAAAATTGGTTCTTAGGGTCTGTGTAAACCATGGCCACTGCCCCATAAAACATGAAGACCACAAGAAGATGAGAGGAGCAGGTGGCCATGGCTTTCTGCCTCCCCTCCTCAGACTGGATTTTACCTAAAGCTCGGGCTATGTGTCCATACGAAGTCAGGATCAGCCCCATGGGCATGACGGTAAAGACAATAGCAGAGACCGTCATCTGCCACTCAGGAATGAAAGTGTCTCCACAAGTCAGCCGTATGAGGGAGGGGACCTGGCATAGAAAGTCATCCAGACAGTGGTTTGCACAAAAGGGCAGCCTGAATGTAATGGGTGTTTGGGTCACAGATTCAGTCAGGCCAGACAGCCAGGACATAAGCACCAGCTTCCAACAGAACCGAGGATGCATGATGATAGGATAGCGCAGGGGCTGGCAGATAGCAACATAGCGGTCAAAGGCCATCGCCACCAGCATGACACCTTGTGTGGCACCAACACAGAGCAACATGCCCAGCTGGAGGACACAGCCTGCATAGGTGATGCTCTTATCTGGCCCCCACAAGTTGAACAACATTTGAGGTACAACAGTTGTGGTGAAGCAGAGATCCAAGAAGGAAAGATGGCTAAGAAAGAAGTACATGGGGGTGTAGAGTCGAGGGTCCATGCGGGAGATCAAGATGATTGTCACGTTGGAGAGAACGATCAGGGTGTAGAGGATGATCACGATCCAGAAGAGAGCCATTTCCAGCTGGGGAAACTCAGAGTAGCCAAGAAGTATAAATCCCCCTGGGAAGCTCTTGTTAGTGTGTTCTGTTGCTTTTGGGCATAATTGTAGGTAATATTTAGTGAATGAGTTTGAGGAAAAGTTTACTTCCATTTATTTAGAGATGGTAAGCATTATTAGTTTTCCAAAGGTTCTTAGGAAAGGGGACATATTGGTGCTTTTCCTTACTGTAGACCAATAGGATACAATCTCTCTTCCCTAGTATATGAGTTTATGCAGTACCTGTCTCATTTACTTAAAATAAAATGTTGAGGAGTTCCCATCATGGCTCAGTGGTTAGTGAAATCAACTTACATCCATGAGGATGCAGGTTTAATCCCCAGCCTCACTCAGTGTGTTAAGAATCTGGCATTGCTGTGAGCTGTGGTGTAGGTCACAGATGCAGCTTGGATCCCACATTGCTGTGGCTGTGGCATAGGCCAATGGCTACAGCTCCTATTGGACCCCTAGCCTGGGAACATCCATATACCATGAGTACAGCCCTAAAAATACAAATAGACCAATAAATAAATAAATAAATATGCAAATAAAATTAAAATAAAAATTTTAACACCAAGTTTTATTTTTGAAATATGTAGTTCTCTAATATATCATTGTACCAATTATATTGTTTGGTGTGATTAATAGGAAGGCATGAAATGGAGACTTTTTTCCCAGCAACAGGGCTCTTCTGTTCCCATTGTGTTTGAAACTGTAAGACCCTGAACATAAATAATTTTCTAGTGTCCTAATAAGAGAACTTCAGTATTTGAAACACCAGGTCTATATGAGGCAAAACTTGGTTGGATATTTTTTTTTCCAAATTAAATTTATTTAAGTAAATAACAAATATATGAGTTAATATTATTATCTAAGTCATGGCTATAATAACTCTTAGAGGAGAATCAGGCCCAAATTATATGAATAATTGTACTATAGTGCCTGCTGTAACAAAATGTCAAGCATAATAGAAGTAGTGAAATTAAAATATTGAAAATATTATCTGGGCATTCTTTTTTTTTTCATTTTGTCTTTTTGCCTTAATCTGGGGCCGCACCCGTGGCATATGGAGGTTCCCAGGCTAGGGGTCTAACAGGAGCTGTAGCTGCCGGTCTTCACCACAGCCACAGCAACGTGAGATCCAAGCCGCGTCTGCAGTCTACACCACAGCTCACGGTAACGCCAAATCCTTAGCCCACTGAGCAAGGCCAGGGATCGAACCCACAACCTCATGGTTCCTAGTCGGATTCATTAACCACTGAGCCACAATGGGAACTCCTCTCTAGGCATTCTTAACGGCTAATGATCTGGACTTATCACTGCTGTAGCCTGGGTCACTGCTATGGCTCAGGTTTGATCCCTAGCTCAGGAACTTCCAAATGCTATGGGCATGCCCCCAAAAAAAAAAAACAAAACATAAGTATTCTTTGATTCTTGCTTCACAAATGTTCATTATTGTACTCCTCAATAACCACTTGGACATAACAGTGTTTTATATAGAGCTAGAATTTAACAATAGAAAAATCAAAGTGATAAAATTATAAAAAATATGTAAGTATTTTAAAGCTTTAAATAATGGACAGGAAAAAAATGAAAAATGGTGCTGAGGCATTAGCTAAACAATAGTAACCTAGGGCATTACATTTGGGGACGGTTGTCCTGGAATATTAATATTCCGTTTTCTAGGAACTTTAGAATTGTTCAGAGGATAACAAGAATGTGAGAGGCATTAGAAAGAATAATGCTGTTAGGTGTATAAAACTGATATCTAGTTTGTAAATATTAAATTTTGTTAGTGGCCAAGCAATGCAACAACCTGAGGAAAATTACAGCGGTCTACTTCTATTTGGTAGCAGTTTTAAGTGTATTTATTAAAACTTGCCTTATGCCAGGAGCTCTGTTATGACATGGGAATATACTGTGAGCCAAAGAGATAAAATCCCTGATTTGCATGAAGGCCCATAGGAAAAAGGGGTAGCAAATGAAAAGAAAAAAAAAAAAGCAAGTAAAAAATAAGTATTCAACTGTTTTAAAGGTAATTATTAAAAAATTACTTTAAATATCTGGGTGTTATGGTTGAGGATAAAAATGGAGGATGCAAGCACAGAAGAGAATCTTTTTATTTAGGGGAAACAGGAAAAGTAAGCAGTCTAGTGCTAAGGGGTTGTGTCTGATACAAGAGGTCCAACTAGCTGAGGAAATAGGAGAGCCATGTGTGTTGGATATGGTCAGATACGTCAGCTGAACTCAGCTTCTCTATGCTAAATTCTTATGACTGTGTTCTGAACTGATGCCATTTTTTTCTCTTCAGGGATTCCTGAGTGAAGTATAGAGTGTCCACGTTACATCAGACTGTATTAATTCTTCAGTTCTCTCACTATTCATAGAGTTTTATTTCACATATTTACCTTCACCTGGCTCAGACACATCGTTTTTGGCATTAGACAAGAATGTTTCAGTTCATTTGAATTTTGTTTAAAATGATATCATGGTCTCATTTGTCATTGTGTAAATAAAAGGTAAATTTAGATCAATGGTATTTTTTTTTAACTAAACTTTCCTTGAATTGTTTTTAAAGATTTTTTTACTTTAAACGATTCGAAAAAATTGAATGCATATAGTGTATGTTATGAGCACTATAGATAATTTAACATATTTTATGAAACAGAAAAGAAATAAAGTCACTTCTAATCCCACCATCAAAAAAAATGTTCTGTAAAACTTTGGTTTCTTTTTTCTTTTAAACATATGTTTTATTAATTTATGTAGATATATTGATATAGTATATAAACTATATCAACTACAGAATGTAGTTAAGCTATCATGCTCCATCATAAGTAACTAGATATAGTTTCCAGTGCTATACAGCAGTATCTCATTGCTTATCCACTCCAAAGGCAATAGTTTGCATTTATTAATCCCAAATTCCCAGTCCATCTCACTCCCTCCCCCGCTCCCTTGGCAACTACAAGTCTGTTCTCCAAGTCCATGAATTTCTTTTCTGTGGAATGGATCATTTGTGGTTATTTGTTAAAGGTTATTAGAATCCAGATATAAGTGATATCATATGGTATTTGTCTTAGTATGAGAGTCTCTAGTTCCATCATGATCAGTGATAATCACCCTTTTCTCAACCTGATATTTAGCAAGTAAAAGAGTGGGTCACTGTTGTGGATTAAACTTGTGTTTTGTTATCACATGTTCATTTGTTTCTGAAAACTCTTCACCAAAATATTTATGAAATTTTAATTTGATATATTTACCTTTTTCTACTAAATATGTCAAAGATCAATACGTATTACTTTTAGCTTTTGATGTATGTTCACATAAATTCTACAATTTTAAATATTTTTAATATAGTTTATATCTTTCTTCTCCTCAGAGTTTTGTTTTTGTTTTCTTTCATGGCCATATTCATAACATATGGAATTTTCTAGGCCAGGGATTGATTCCCACTGCAGTCAGATTCATAACCACTGCACGAGAACAGGAAATCAAGATTTTTTTTTCAAATCCTAGTTTACTTTCCATAATACTTTAAAATTTGATTTGTTTATAGTTTATGAATAATATTTCATATGAAATTGCCAAGCTGTTTTAGCTTAAATATTTAGATCTAAAAAAAGTTTGATCCAAATAATTAACTTAATTTTTAAATGTGAAACTTTTATCTAAATTTTATTTCTGATTGATTACTATATAGTCAGAAAAAGATTTCATTTTTCAAATCACTGAATCAAAGGACAATTTTGCTGCATTTATTTGCCAAGAGATCAACTATAATCATGGTTGGAGGCCACACATTCTATTGTCATTGATATGACCCAAAATAAACCAGTGTTTATAACTCTTACTCTCTCTTTTTCTTTCTTCTTCCTCTTCTCTTTTTTTTTCTTTTGTCAAAGGAAAGTGAAAATGGACTTAGCATTGCTAAGAGAGCTCTCCAAAATGGAGCTGTAGACAATTGAGGTAGTTAGACTTAGGCACATCTCAGCCTCTATGGAATCTGAACTTTTGAATACTTATTATTCTAATAGAAGCTTCCAGAACGTCTGTCAGAAACTCAAGCTACTTATCAGACCCTTAACATAAAACAACCCGTGACAACTTGTCCCTGAAGAACAAATATTTCTTGTGTCAGATACAGACTCCTGGCTTTTACATTTTTTAACCTTGGCTCTTTCTTTTCTTCAAACCTCAGTTTTGCTCACATCTGTGGCTCCTGAATTGCAATTCTTAAGACCCCAAATAAATCTCTTCCTTCTGTGCAGCCTTGATATTCATTATGATTCAACATTCTGTTTTATTTTTAGCAGACTATGACATTAGAAACTTTTTGTAATGGCACTAGTTATATCTAATAAATATATTTCCATGTAGATTTTAGTTCTTATTAGGCAATTTGTACATTTCTTAAGTATGACCTTGTTTCAGATTATTACATGTAGATTGTCTAAAGACCTGAAAGCATTAAATTCTAGGTCTTATTTTAAATTATACTAAACAATGCACTGTTTAATCCTGTACCCCTTTTAATATGAGGGAGTTTTAAAATGTACTACTATAACAAGATAAATAAAAGAGTATACAGTAAAATATCTGCAACAAAGCATTGAAACAAATCAGTTATAAATCTAAGTGTAGGAATATTTTAACATGCAGTCTCTACATAATTTACAACACAGGATTATTGAGGCTGAAAAGAGCACAATGATAATCTCAGTATATTAAAATATATCATATTCCATGTATTTTCATGATTTCCCTTTGAGTCGAAGAATATCTCATAACTTTCAAGTTTATATGTCTGATTTTTCTTAATTTTCAACTGTTTCACCTCAGATGTGTAAGTAGCTTACCTGGGCTGGAAAACAGCTCAGTTGCAGAATCTGGAAAATCTAAGACAGACTTTCTGAAAGCCATCTAGAAGTCTTCCTTGCTTTGAGTTCTTATCAAAGGCACACCCACTGTCAGTGACTCCCCAGTTAAATATATGGCATTGTGACTCATCAGAGGTGACAAAAGGATTGAACATTTGCATTATTCTGAGAAAAAAAAGCACAAGCTGCATAGAGGGAACAGGGCTTCTCAGGAGGTCTCTGGGGCCTGATCATTGCAGGTAATTAGCTGCCAACCCAGAGAATTTCAAAAACCTATATTAAAAAAAATCCTACTTATGATGGAACATGATAATGTGAGAAAAAGAATGTGTATGTATTTGTGTCACTGGGTCACCTTGTTGTAGATGCTCTACAGCAACACTGTAAACCAGGTATGATGGAAAAATAAAAATCAGTAAAAACTAAAATAAAAAAATCAGGCACAGAAAAAAAAAGTCACATGACATTTGGTTCCCAGGACTTGAAAAAAAATGAAAATATCATTGTAAGAAGGAAATAGCTATTTTATCTCCATTAAAGTCACCGCATAGTTTTATTGTTTCTTAAAAGATTACATTCACAGTACAATGGTCTTGTTATAATCTTTAAAAATAAATACTCTGAGTAGATCAATTTCAAAATTAAACTTTTCAGAATCTAATTAGGCATCAGGTTATTCTGTGTTTATGCACGGGAGTGTATTTATACGTAAGAGAATATCATATACAGGTATCTATAAATATGTATAACACAGTTATTTATGATCTGATAACCATACCATATAGATACTGGAATAGACTTACTAAATACAATCCAGCAATCCCACTCCTGGGCATCAAAGAGAAAACCACAATTTGAAATGATACATGCACCTCAATGTTCACTGAAGCACTATTTACAATAGCTGAGACATGAAGCAACCTAAATGTCCATCAACAGAGGAATGTATAAAGAAGATATGGCAGTATATGCAATGTAATATCACTCAGCCATAAAAACGAATGAAATAATGCCATCTGCAAGCAATATGGAGGGACCTACAACTACCATATTAAGTGAAGTTAGACAAAAACAATCAACGTGTGATATCACCCATACGTTTAATCTTTAAAAAAAAAAAAAGATACAAATGAACTTATTTGCAGCACAGAAACAGACTCATAGTCTTTGAAAAAGCTATGGTTACCAAAAGGGACAGGTTGGGGTGGTGGGAGGAATACATCAGGGTTTTGTTATTGGCATGTGCACACTGAGGTATATGGAACAACTGGCCAGTGGGGACCTGCTGTATAGCACAGAGAATCTACTAGTATTGTTTGATAATCTATGTGATAATCTCTCTGAGAGAGAATGGATATGTTTATACATATGACTGGATCACTGTGTTGTACAGCAGAAATTATCACTGACCAGTAAGTTAACTGTAAGTTAACTATGCTTCAATAAAATTAAACAAAATAAGTTGTCCTTATCAATGTGAAATATAATGTTATATCTATAAAATGATTTATGAAAGCCTAAGAGTAACCACAAAGCAAAAACTAACAAAGATTTTCACAAGAGAAAGAGAAAGGAATCAAATTGTACCACTACAGGAAAGCATAATTTTACAAAGACAGGCAGCAATAAAGGAAAAAGGCAACTACAAAACACTTAGAAAATAGTCAATAAGATGTCATTACAAAGTCTTTACCTATCAATGTTTACACTAAGTTGAAGTTGATTGAATTCTCCAAACATTGACTACGTAGAGGGATTGGAAAAAAGGAAAAAAAAAATCTATGCAATTTATCAGAGACTCACTAAAGTTTTAAGAACACATGAAATTTCAAAGTTAATGAATGGAAAAATATAGTCCATATAAAAGAGAAACAAAAACATTGAGTAGTTCTACTTATGTTAGATAAAATACACTTTCAGCCAAAAGCGTTAATTAAAGCCAAGGTAAACTTATAATGATGAAGATTAACTCATAAAGAATAACAGTCGTAAATATATGTGCCTGACATTGAATTTCATTAATATATGAGGCAATCAAATAACACTTTGTGGAGAAATGGACAATGATGAAATAATTATAGAGGATTCTAACATCCCATTTTAATAGCAGGTATCATCTAGACAGAAAATCAACAAGGAAATTTTAAACTTGAACTATGTTGTACACCAAATAAAACTAATAGACATATAAAGTCCATTCCATCAAACAGCAACAGAATACACATTTTTCATAGGTCATTTAATAGGTCATTAGCTAGGTCACCAAAAAAATCTTACACATTTAAGAAAATTGAAATTATACCAAATATATTTTCCAATCACAATGATATTAAACTAAAAATTGATAATAGAAGGGAAACTGGAAAATTTTAGTAATAAACACCTGTGTCAGCAAAAGATAAATAATTAAATTTAAACAATCTAAACTTACGCCTCAGGAAACTCAAAAAAGAAAAACTAAGCCCAAAGTTAAAGAAGCAAGGAAATAAGGATTAAAGCAGAAATAAAATAGAGATCAGAAAAACAATGGAAATGATTAATGCAATTAAGAGCAATTTTCTGAAAAAAATAAATTTGGCAAAACTTTTTACCTAGAAAATTAAGTGGATGACTAAAAGTAAAAGTTTTGAAACCAATGTCCTTGAATATTATAAGATATCTCCTATAAGGCAAGGAAAAAAATATTGTATCTTGTAATCATCATTATGAAAAAGAAGGAATATTACCTAATAGCCCTCTTTGGCTTGGAGGCAACAATTTCCACATCTAGGACTACTTCTTCTCTTGATAATATAGGTGTCATACAATGTGACAGATATGATGGGGCCAAGAAGGCTATCTCTGTGCAACAAGTATTGACTGAACTGCTAGTAGCTGTGACGTTTTTGCCAGTGCTTAGTAGTCAGTGGTGGGAAGAGATTCCAAGTGCAGTTTCTGGTGAACAACAAACAAAGGACCCCAAAGGAGACATCTATAATTTTGGAAAAAACAATATATTCATGGAAACAATGTAATATACAGAAATGTGAAATGGAGTAGGGGTAGAAATGGAGTATCTGATTTTAGTCACATGACAAATAAATATGTATATACATATACATATACATATATATACACACACACCTCATCAACCCAGACTTACGGCCAAAGGAGAGGTTCCTTATAATTAGCAGGTGAAAAATAAAAAAAAAAAAAAACCTACAAGTTTGAATTCTGAATGGTGTATCTGCACATGTGGTGACTGAAAGACAATAGGTGTTGGAGATTTAAGTCCAAGAGAGAGAGTTTTGGGTAATACACCCTATTATTTACTTCATACCTAAACATAGATGATCCAAAGTTCTAGTATATGCCAAAACATATGCACCAGCAAATGAGCTGGCAGTTAGGTCAAGGGTCACAAAGAAGAATAATTAAAATGTTGGGGATAAGAAGGTTTTGAGTGACATAAGAGTGGGTACCTAATGAGAATATTTAGATGATGTATTATAATTCCTACCAAGGAGAACACAGCACAGATGAAATATTAAACAAATTAGTGGAAAAACAGTGCCCGTTGATGTCCATCAGTGTATGTTATGGGCAGGTAATATTTACGTAATAATGTAGTATTCATGTTGCAGAGAAGGAGTTTGTACATTTATCCCACATCGTGGACTTCTACTCACCAAGGTTATTCTATACAGAGTCAATACCAATTTTTCAACCTGTCAACAGAAAAAAATGTTGACCTGATAGCGAATAATCCTTGGGAAAAACCAACGTGCCAATTGGGGGAAAGTTAATTATACTGGGCCAAATACTCCTGGAAGATATTCATTTTGGCGGATGTAGACAAATATTCTGGAAATGGGATTTTATTTACTGCTCCTAGGTTACTAGCCAGAATCACCAAGAGCTTTCAATGCATTTAATCAATCAATATGGAACACCATATGATATTAATTTGATCAACTGTTTTATACTACAGCACCAGATGTTTAGTGAATATATATAAACATAAGAACCATTTTTGTATTGCACACTGAACTACCCAAAACCTGCCAGTCAAATGTGCAATGGAACAGCCTATTGAAAATACAGTTTAGGTTACTGGTTAAAGTGATACTGCAGGAGGATGGGATAGTATATTTGAGGATGAAATATCTACTCTAAATATATGAACATAATAGAGTTCTCTATTTTCTTGAACACATGGGCCTTGTTATCAGGAAACAGAGGTGTGATAAATTTAACATTATGCCTAGTGACCACTTGGAGGGTGTGGCATCCTGTTCTCTCCTCTCTTGGGCTCTGCTGGTTAAAAATAATTATTTCCCATAAGGGGAAAAAAAATACCACCAGGGTATTTATAAAACCACCACCAGGTACCAAAATAGTTCCACCAAATTTTAAGCTACAGTTCCCCCCTGTGAATTTGTGTTGCTCATGCTGAATAACAAGCAGACAATGCTAGAAATCACCATCCCAGAGGTATGTGGTCACTAGGTTTCTCACTGGGAGGTGTTAGGGAAGTGTTTTACAAAGAATGCAGTGAATAATTTGTTTGATACTCAGGTGATCTGCTTGTGTATCTCGGCACCTTTTTTTGTATAATTATGTCAGTACATTTGTAAGTTGAACCAGGCATAAGAATACGAATCTCAGTCACACTGCCATGTAGACGCTCTGCTCATTGATTGGATGCCCCAACACCATTGTACATACTCTGAAGAAGTCTGACATTCATGTTAAAGATATCTTGTTAATGGTATCAGACAGAAACTCATTAACGTGGCAAGTAAATAGAAGTTAAAACAGACATCTGCCTCCAGAGCCAATCTCTTTGCATAAAGTCAAAATGGCAGAGGAGTAAAAAGTAATCAGCCACAGAGAATCATTTATTATGCATATTTCTGGTATTCAAGATCATGAGGAGTTCCTGTTGTGGCTCAATGGTTAACGAATCCAACTAGGAACCATGAGGTTGTGGGTTCAATCCCTGGAATCACTAAGTGGGTTAAGGATCTGGCGTTGCCGTGAGCTGTGGTGTATGTTGCAGACACGGCTCGGACCCCGCATTGCTGTGGCTGTGGCAAAGGCCGGCGGCTACAGCTCCTGTTAGACCCCTAACCTGGGAACCTCCATATGCCACAGGTGCAGCCCTAGAAAAGGCAAAAAGACAAAAAAAATCATGAAAATTTTTATATTTGCACAAATTATAGCAATATTATATACCTAACTTTCAGTACCACATTACTCACTGATGGTAACTTAAGACAGTACCAACGGAATTCATGCAGGGTTTTACTGTGCAAATGGTGTAGAAATTGGACATACCACACCATTGATTGACGCAGTAACAGTGAAGAGTCTAGAGGACACTTACATATAGATGAGAAAGTTTTCGCATTTGTGTGGAAAAGAAATGCCAACATTTATAATTTATAATGCATGAGGATTTTGCAATTCCAAATACTAATGTGACTTGCCAACGCCTAACAAATGCACAAGTAAAAAGATACTTGTTTCACTTTTCACAATCATTGTGATAACAATATGAGAGTATATGACAACAAGATAACACTCATAAGTTGTGCATCCATGTTGTTTGGACTTCCATTTGTGTTCTGGAAGATACAAGTGAAATTCTGGAGTATCCTGTGGAGAATGCAGAAGAAAGTTTAGATGATGTAACAGATTATACTGAGAAAGGGTATGTCCATGGGAAGGTCTGGTAGAGGCATAAGAAGGCCAGGAGCTCCAAGATTTCCACCAGATCTTGAAATGTTTTCACATCAGTACTGAATGGTGATCACAGAATGAACAATGCAGTGGAAGTGTGGCATGGCAAAATTCAAAAGCTGATGATTGTGGCTTATCGTACAATATGGGGATTGATTGCAGTGTTAACAGATAAATGACAATGCGATAAACAAATTATAGCCATGTTCTTGGTGGTCACAGGCAAATTTGGCCAGCACATTCATGATGATACCACTAAAATAAAATGTGTATAACTAGAATTGTTAACAGATATCAAGCAAATAATCAGGTTGATATACACTTGAGATGAATTGCTCATCAACCTAAGACAGACCCTGCCAAACCTCATGATGTGGAAGAACCAGAATAAATGTGAAATTCATAATCCATCATGTATTACAATGAGAACAGCATAAATGAATAGGAACAAACTTAAATGTTTGTTTTATTCAGCAGATCATGGGCCAAATATCACAATGGCTTTCAAAGACCTTTTTGTCATTAACCAAATATTCCAAAGGACATTTTGGGCATGATAAAATATATGGGATCTCTTGGAGTTTTAAAGTTTTAGACAGGATCAAATGTCATGCAAAAAAATCTCAGAAAAACAGGACTTAACTTAGTGACCTTACATAACCTTTATTTGGAATCAACCTTGTCATCAGAGAAGCCAAAGGCCAGAATAAAGCTTGGATATGTGTGTATTTGTGGGGGGGCATTATTAACTCTTCAATAATTATCATGTTGAAGGGACAGGATGCTACTTTATGATTCCAAATCACGTCATATTATACAATAAGCTCCATACAGGCAAGAATATTTGTTAAACAGGCTTTTATTCCACAAAGAGAATAATTCATTGAAACAAACCACGAACAATCTTTATGTGTTGCAAATTCCAGGCATTGAAAAAAAATATGAATATATTGTGTTTTCTTACATAATAGATGCTAAATCTGTAGAAAGAATGTTAACAGTTGTTCCTCCTGTCATTCTTATCATTATTGTTGTGACATAATTGTATGTAACATACTGCCTGCTGATTTATACAAATGCTCCCCTAGATTACACATAGTGCAACAATCTGAAATACATGCTTATGCTAAATTTAAATCAATCCTGAGAATGGATACTGTGACTACCCTGCAATCTTAATGTTTCTACTTTGTTCATTTAATTGTCCGTTTCCCCAAATGTCTTTTGTTTCTTCTCATTTTTAACAATCTTCACTGTTCTTCATAAATAGAAGCTCTCCTTGACTTCAAATGTACTGAGAAAATAGGAGCTATCAGAAGAAAATTTACTTGTCTCACGTTTTCTCTGCCTTATCCCCTACTACAGTCAATGAATGGACCATGATCGCAGGAAAGACGAACTTCACTTCCAAATTGCTTTTTATGCTCGCTGTCACTCTCAAAGGCCACCCCTCTTGAAAAAACTTTCATCATCTTTCAACCATCAATTTCATCTTTGTATAGAATTATTTCCTTAAACACATCTGAAATATCACACAACAAGAAGTCACTTTGAAATCCTACATCCTTCTAGCCACTGCTCCGTATCTCTGATCTCATTTCCCAAAAAAAAAGACAAATTCTATTCATCTTGTCCATTTACTTCCCCTCTAATTTACCTTGAATTTTCTCTAGCACAAATTTATTAAAAATGTGTTATTACGTTCACAGGAGATATTCCTCTTGTCAGTTATAATGATCAGCTCTCAGTTTTTATAATCCAGCACCAAACTGCACGTGTTCAATTTGAGTATATTCTCCATCATCGAACCATGTGTTCATCTATATCTGTGATATTTTTCTTACTCCATTGATAGGGGTTAATGGAGTAAGAAATAATATACTGCTTGTCTCACTTGCTTCTCAACTGAACACTGGTGCTTTAAGTCTCAGTCTCAAAAATTCATTGACCTGATTTCAGCTCCTTTTATGTCTTTAAATATTCTTTTACTCTGAAGACTACCAGATTTAAAACTTCAGTCTAAAACTCTGTTGTGAACTCCAGTTGGCTTCTCATATCTAATAGGCAATTGAAAAGCCTGAACAACAACTGAATTCTTGATTTCTCTGATTGTAACCTGCTACTCTAGGAGTTTTCAAATATCAGTAAAGAGAATTTCCATTTTCCTTACACTTGAGCCCAAACTACTAAGTTATCTTTCATTCCACGTTCTTTTCGAGCAGTCATTTTTTCCATGAGCTTAAACCTGTAGTGCCACTACCTTATTCAGTCTACCTTTGTCTCTCATTTGAAGCATCCTAAGTTGTCATCTGTACCCAGTTTAGTTATCTGCTCTACTCAAATTATAGACATAGTCATCCTTCTAAAAATGTCTTCCCAAGTTATACCTCCACAGAAAATTCTTCAAGAACTTCCCATATCACTCTGAACAAAACTGCAAAGGCCCTCAAGTACTTTTGTTGAATTGCACAAAGTTGGGCACTGTAGATTTTCTTCTCATAGATTTCATCCTTCATAGAGCTCTACTGTTAAAATATCATAACAGGAAGCACAGTAGAACTCTTTGATGTTAAATGTTAGAGTCTATTCATTTCATTATGTGTATAACTACCACATGTTCTTAAATTCACACTAAATATAGCTCAACTCATGCACTCTTCATGTGGCCAATATTTGAAAGTCACTATTTTCAGCACAAGTGCTGTGAAGGTGATCATAGAGTTTATAATCCACTGTTGCTAATCCAATAATTAAAAACAGGAGTAAAACTGTGATTTATATTATTCATTTGTGAATTGGTTTTTTTATCGGTACTTTAATAATCACAGAAATTTTGGCACCAAATTTTGTAGCTTTGGAAGGCTTTTAGCTTTGCTTCATCATGAAGCAAATGTAAATGGGACCTAATGAGAGTTTCATTGAACTCTAAATCTGTTCTTTTTTCCTTTTTTTCCCAAAAGATAAAAGTAGGATTAGAGGAATTCTTTAATTTAATAAAATATTGGTTTTGATAGCCAAAAAGTCTCTGTATAACTAATGAAACATTTTTGATTCCCTTCATTTGGGATGAAGAAAGCAGTCAAGGTAAATCCTCTTAATTGCAAATTATAAGTAATTCCTGATAGCTGACCAGATAGTCATGTGAAACAGGACACAAAGATGACGTTATCTGGAAAAAACTATGCCCAGCTTATTGAATCTCTAAGCATCACTTGTGGATACTTTCTGAGTAGATAAGCACTGTGCAAATATCTTTTTAAATGCCCCCAGGACATCCTTGTTTCTGAGGCTGTAAATGAGAGGATTGAGCATGGGTGTGACCATGGTATAGAAAGCCGATACTACCTTGTCCTGCTCAGGAGTGTGAAATGACTGGGGCAACACATAATTGTAGAAGGAAGCCCCATAGAAAATGCTGACCACAGTCAAGTGTGAAGAGCAAGTGGTAAATGCCTTTTTCCTGCCTTCGGCAGAGCGCATGCGATGGACAGTTAACAAGATGAGGGTGTAGGAGGTTGAGATGATAGAGATAGGGATGAGCAGCATGAGGACACAGCAGCTGTACATCAAAGTTTCATACAAGGATGTGTCAGCACAGGCTAATCTGAGAACTGCAGGGATCTCACAGAAGAAATGGTTGACCCTTCGGGAGCCACAGTAGGGGAAATTCATGGTGACAGAGGTGAGCAGAAAGCCATCCAGGGATCCACCAAACCAGGCACCAGCAGCCAGAAGAAGACACACTCTGCGGTTCATCAGGACTGGGTACCTAAGTGGGTTGCAGATGGCCATGTAGCGGTCATAGGCCATGAGGCCCATTAGGAAGAACTCTGAGCCAATCATGGTCAAATAGAGAAAGATCTGGATGCCACAGGCTACAAAGGAAATGGTCTTCTCTTTAGAAACCATGTCTGCCAGGAGTTTTGGGACCGTGGTGCAAATGAAAATGGTGTCCATGATGGACAGTTGGCTGAGCAGAAAGTACATGGGGGTGTGGAGGCGAGAGTCAAGCTGAATCAAGAATATCATGACCAAATTTGCGGTTACAGCCACCACAAAAATAGCAAAAATAACTGCAAAGACAACCACTGTAGCTTTACTGTTTATCAGAAGACCCAGAAGGATAAAGTCAGAGGATGAATTTCTATTCTCTGTTGACATGTTCTTTGACAGCTCCAGGTGATCAGGAAATCACAAACACTAGAAAAAGAAAGAAAGAAAGAGAGAGAACACACTTTCTATACAGCAATACTAGATCCTTAATGCACTGAGCAGGTCAAGGGATTGAAGGTGCCTCCTCATGGGTACTAGTCAGTTTTATTTCCACTGAGCCACAACAGGAACTCCAATACATCCATTTTTTGACACTTTCAGTTACCAGATATGTAGGGGTTTCTCCCCCGTACCAAGCAATCTCCAGCTCTCCATACTCTAGCTTGGCATCTTACAATTTATTCCATTTTGCATGCCATCTATGAATCTAACTGGAAATAGCCTATTAACCCACAGTTTAAGGGTTCAATCCTAGAAGTCTGACCCTACCTCAGATGCCAAAAGCAAGTAGAGCTCATTACCTGTGCTTCTGAACTACTGGCTCTATTTCAAAAATTCTCATGATCTCCTCCATGAATTCCATTAATTTTCTAGAGTGTTTCCTAGAAGGCAGTAAAATATTTTACTTGCTAAATTGGCTAGTATGTAACTCAGGAACAGCCAGATGGAAAAGATACATAAGGCAAAATGCAAATACATAGGAAGAGGCCATTGGTCTTTGTGATTAAATAAACCCCAAAGCCCTCTCTTCTCCTTGGAGATCTAGGGGATGGAAATCTAAAGCTTTCAAACCCCTCATCGTAGGGTTAGTTTCACGGCAACCAGCCCCATCCTTAAGGGTTCTCTTAAGTTACCATAAATGCCTAAACTCTGGTGTAGTTGGATGAAATACAAAACCCTGCAAGGCTCTTTTCATTTAGAAGCTTCTGCAGGGCTTTAGGACATCTGTGCCAGGAATGGGAACAAAGATTATCAATGTATACACACACACACACACACACACACACAAACACACACACACATATATATGTGTGTATTTACATATTTATGTATACACATATACATATATATATTTCTTGTTCTACCTCACAATATCATGAAGTGTGAGAAAAAATTGTTTAGAGCACCACAAGTAAAATTCTTAAGCTTTCTCATTGTCCTTCCTTTTCCAGGAGCTTTCCCATTATCTGCTTGTTCTTTTCTGCATGCTTTTAGTCCCATCTCAGCAGAGTGGAATGATCTTGAGAAACCTGCATCAGACCAGGTCACTTTAAGCTCAAATCTCTGAGGTAGCTCTTCATATTCCACTTCAAGACCCATTTTACTGTGACAGTTTCAGCCTCTGAATCATTTCCTTCCCCCTCCAGTCCATTTTCTCTGGTGCTGCAGCTCCCATGGCCTCCTTTTCCTGACTCAGTGGGAGACCTGCTTCCACCGTAATCCAGGCCAGGGTCTCCTCCTCACATCTGTATGGGGTCATCCTCTCACGTCTTTCAGGTCTTTTGTCAAAATCCAACTAATCAGAAATATCTACTCCTTTAGAATTTGACACCTTTATATTTTCATGTCCCTTCATACTACCCACCCACACATATTCATTTTATTTTGTGTTTCTCTCCTGCCCACTGGACAAAAAGATCAATATTATCAAGGATGGGAGTTCCCCTCGTGGCTCAGTGGTTAACGAATCCGACTAGGAACCATGAGGTTGCGGGTCTGATCCCTGGCCTTGCTCAGTGGGTTAAGGATCCGGCGTTGCCATGAGCTGTGGTGTAGGTCGCAGACGCAGCTCGAATCCTGCGTGGTTGTGGCTGTGGCTAAGGCCGGCGGCTACAGCTCCTGTTAGACCCCTAGCCTGGGAACCTCCAGATGCCGCGGGTGCGGCCCTAGATAAGGCAAAAAGACAAAAATATATATATACTATCAAGGATGTTTGCCTACTTTGTTTAGCCTGCATTTCCAAAATATACAATAAATTCTAACACAGGGTCATTTTTGTTGAGTCTTTAAAGGAATGATCACTAAAACTACGTAGTCCTTCAAACACAGTTTCGCTTTTTAAGGTGTTGCTTTTTTGGAGTTCCCTTCATGGCTCAGTAGTTAGCGAAACTGACTAGGAACCATGAGGTCGAGGGTTCAATCCCTGGCTTCGGTCGGTGGGTTAAGGATCCTGAGGCCTGAGCTGTTGTAGGGTCACATACGTGGCTCTGATCCCCACACTGCTGTGTCTATGGTGTAAGCCCATAGCCGTAGCTTGGATTCAGCCCCTGGCCAGGGAACTTCCACATGCTGTGGGTTTGGCACTCAAAAGGAAATAAATAAATAAATGAATAAATAAATAAATAAGTATGATGCATTTTTAGTAGATTTCTTTAAAATACACGTAAATATGTTCTATAAAATGTGCTAAAATGAAAAAATTTAGATGTCCTGCCCCTGTATTTATCTTCAGTTCGAAAAAACACCACCATAAAACAATAGCTACCTATATTTTTGCAATAAGAAACTCTTCTGAGAAACAGAAAATATCAAAACTAAGTTCTACAAGAAATACAAATTTAACATCACAACCACTGAGGTTTTATGCAAATAAATTTGCGACAGTCACTATCTGTGACCTGAAATCAACTCTCTTTTCAAAAAGAATTCTATACTTTATCTCCCTTCTGAATCTGGTAACAGCTCTTCAGTCATTATGTAACAATTATTGTGTAAAAGATAACTGTAGCCTCAGATGTTATTAACCATCAAGAGATTATATTGTGAGTGTTAATAATAGAGTTTGAACTCCCCTTTTGTTACGTAAGGTAAAAGTAGAGAAAATCAGTTTGCATGATTTTTCCTAGCAGAAAATTTCTACACATTATCAGAAAATTCTGTATTAAAATTGTTACTATTGTAGTTCCCTTCGTGGCTCAGTGGTTAACGAATCCGACTAAGAACATGAGGTTGCGGGTTCGATCCCTGGCCTTGCTCAGTGGGTTAAGGATCCAGCGTTGCGGTGAGCTGTGGTGTAGGTTACAGACGCGGCTCAGATCCCACGTGGCTGTGGCTGTGGTGAAGGCCGGCGGCTACAGCTCCTATTAGACCCCTAGCCTGGGAACCTCCATATGCCGCGGGTGCGGCTCTATATAAAGGCAAAAAAAAAAAACGACAAAAAAATTTACTATTAATTTGGTATCATACTAAATTAAGGAATCTAAAATACATTTAACTTAGTGTCAAAATAATTGTGTAAGGTATTATAATGTTCCCACCACAATATGAAAATCCCAACATCCTAATTTCCAGCCTATAAATATGTTCATTAATTATCAAAATACTTTGCAATTGTGATTACGTTAGGAATGATGAGGAGATTATCTGAAATATCCCATTTGTGTGCAATGTAAATATAAGGGCCCTTATAAGTGGGAGGCAGGGGTCAGGCGATGAGTTGCGGCTCTCCTAACAGAGGTCCAGCAATTCAAAGGCTGGTTTTGAAAATGAAAGGGACCATGAGGCAAAGACTTGAGTGCTCTCTAGAATCTGGAAATGGCTAGGAAATGGAATCGACCCTAACACTTTCAAAAAATATATCCCTCTTGACATCTTAATTTATCCAAGCATGACCAATTTTGAATGTGTGGCATCCTGAACTGTAAGATACTAAATTTGTGTCATTTTAAGGCACCGAATTTTTGGTACTTGAACAGTAGCCACAAGAAGTTAATAAACCCTATATCTTTAGGTTTTAAGCATAAGCCTAATTGAGGTATGACGCTAATAATAAATTAGCAAATTTATTTAATAAATAATAAATTTGCAAAGAGCAACGCAATGGTTCTTCTGTGCCAGGTATCTTTCCACACGCACATTCTCTAATATTTTGGTGTAATCACTCTTCACAACACCACTATGGGGAAAATTACTGTAATTATTACCATCTTACGGTTAGAGAAATTGAAGCAGAGAGGGCAAGTGGTAGAGCGGGGTCTTGGATCAAAGACTAGGTTTTATTTTCCATAGTCTCCACAGCTACAGTCAACTTATGACTAAGAAATGCATAGTTTCCTTTTAAGGATATGACTTGAGTTCACAACCAGCTAAAACAAGGCAAATGGATAGAGGCTGCAAAAACGTTTTGGAATTTCTGGTCAAAAGTAATCAAAAAGTCACAAAGTAAGAAACTGTTTAATTCTTTTCAGAAATTCAAAATGCCCTCTAACTTCTGGGCAATCTCTAGTAATCATATACCTACATGCAGATACCTGGCTTCGTATTGAGGTCCACAGAAAGAAAAGTCCTCACAAAGCTACCACGAGAAAGAGCCTGCAAACACAAGACTCACAAATCTCACTGCCAAAATCCACTGCTGAGGGCAACTTCTTATTTCCAAATAGACGTAATAATGCCCCATCCAAAATTCCCCCTCTGTCTTTCACAAATGTAACCATCAGTACCTGTGTAGCCCCATAAAGATGGTACCACATTTCTTTTTTGAATTCAGGATTGAGAAATGTCCTCTGTAGTGTGTGTCGGGGGAAGTGGCAGAGTTCACTCTAGAATAAATAACGCCTTTGGACAAGACTATCTATTAAAGTTGAGTAAAGAATAAAGGGTAAAGGAATTTCAGAACACTGGCACTTTAAGCCTTGTGAAATGAACTAAAACGTTCCTAGGGCCATCCCGTCAGTGATTTATAAATCTATAAACATAAATTAAATTATCAAAAATTTTAAAAATATAAAGCCCCTCCTCTACTGTATTTCCCAAGATACCGATGCTCCCAAGTGGAGAAGGGGGATGATTTTTTTAAAACAGTATTTTAAAAAAGACTCAGTAAATTGCTAACTCTGCAATCAGAGCTCATTATTCTTATGGTTATGTCTAGTTTCGTTGTTTTTGAAACACAGTGGATCATTATCTTAAACCAAATCCTCCCTACATATGGCGGTACTTTGAGAATTGTGAATCTAGACGTGGTTACATGGGACCTGATGTTTTCAAAACAATTATTCCCTATTTAAGCTGGACCAGAATAAGAGAGTAAATAATAGCTGAAAATGAAAGGTGTCCCATAGCTTCTTTTCCAACCCAGTGGTCCCCTGCGGATTATGCTGGGAGATTTCATAAAGACACCTCCCACAACTTTCTCCTCTGAATGTGAATGAGATTCTCAACACTTGCTGCCACTTTCCTCTAAGTCAGGTGCTGTGTGAGGCTCTGTGACGTGATGAAATGTGAAGCTGTTAGTCTAACAGTAGTCTGATTGGATGTCCAAAGTTAACAGCTTGGAGCCTCAGATTAACTGGCTCTAAATCTTTCCTGTAGTATAAGCACACAGAAGAATCCTCAAAAAGTTAGATACCAGGGAGCACTGTTACTTTTCTGCTGCACAGGCCATGGAGTAAGAAATGGGGCTTGACCTGCCCATCTTACTCAACTTGAACCTCAAGTTGGGAGCTGGGATGTATCAACCTTGAAAGTCAGGGGAAGGCTGTCATACCTTGCTGCTGGGACTTGGACTCAGTACTATATTTGTTAGTGCAACAAGCCAAAATTAGGAATTTAATTACTTTTAATTTTAATGTGTATAAACTTCCACTCCTAGGAAGTTTTATATAAATTTAAGAAATAAGTGGGCAATTCTGAATAATTGTTTATTTGTTATTGTTTATGATAGTCAGAAAGCAGAGCAACTTAAGCATCTGCTGTTGGACACATATAAAATAATTTAGGCTTTAGTATCAGAATTAGTAACAGAATCCCATGTGTCATTTAGGAAGGCAGCTATGTTCACCATGATGGTACTTACACCAAGCATCCTTTAAGATATTAGATGGATCTATAATCACTATAGTTTCATTGGATTCTCAAGTAAAAAATATGGCATAGCTATGAACTCCTCACACACACACACACACACACACATATATATATGTAGCGATATGATATATATTATAATATAGATGCATGTGGCAAGTATATATGTATCACTAATATATGTGATAAGGATGTATATACACAAATATACACATATGTATAAGTTAGTGTGCATATGTATGCACATATATGTATGTGCGTATATAAGTGTATACATGCATATATATATGTAATTATGAAGTTATCAAAGTTTTACTAATGGAGTTTCAAGGGACATCAGTTCTTGACTCTGTTTCTTCTCTTCCTAAAATCATAGATTTATGCACACGAATAATTTAAAGTCAATGAATAGTCTAATAGTCACAACTCTAGACAATAAATGCATATAATTTTTCACTCCTCAGTCTTTAAATATCAGTAGGATGCCTAAGCTGGCAAAAGTCTACATTAGAATCCTGTTCACACCTGCTCCTGCAATCACAAAAAGAATTTGTAGATTCCTTCTGACTCTTAAGCCTCCATACCATAAAACGTCACCTGAAGTAAGTGCTTCTCTTCTTATGATACCCACTAAAGTAAGTTAGTGCACTTCATAGAAAAATTTGAAGGAATTCACTCACAAACACACATAAAAAAGTCAGAAAATATGAGTTTGTTAACATATAACATATTAGAAAAGTAAAATATTCTTTTAACTAAGGTGGGGAATAAATACAAAAAAATGCCCATAAGTGATAAAGACTTACCTATTGTTGTGAACAGCTCTATTTTGCTAGTGAGAATCTTGCTGTTTTCTACATTCCCCTCAGATTCTAAGATGTCACTTTACTCTTTGCTCCTCACACAGTGTAATCACATTCTTCTGTAGAATCTGCATCTCTGCGTCCTGGTGAAAATCCAAGGCCTGCCAGATGGACATTTGACCATGCGGCCCTAGATAAGGCAAAAAGACCAAAAAAAAAAAAGGCATTTCTTTTTGATTAAAAATAGCACTGATTAGTTCTATATCTTTTTTTTGTTTGTTTTAGAGCTGCACCCGCAGCATATGGAGGTTCCCAGGCTAGGGGTCTAACAGGAGCTGTGGCCGCCGGCCTTCGCCACAGCCACAGCAACGCAGGATCCGAGCCGCGTCTGCGACCTACACCACAGCTCACAGCAACGCCGGATCCTTAATCCACTGAGCCAGGCCATAGATCATATCATCTCCTCATGGATGCTAGTCGGGTTCGTTAACCACCGAGCCATGACAGGAACTCCTAGTTCTCTATCTTGAGACTGAAACAATTTAATTCATGCACAGCATATGTCATTATCTTGTTCTTACAACTATTCAGAGGTAAAGATTTTTACAATCTTTCAGTTTAGAAAAGACCTATTATATTCAGGGAGTCCTGAAATACACTAAATTTATGTTCATATTTCTTTCATGGAAGTTTACCCACAGTTTTCCAGGGATGCAGAAAAGCAGGTGTCTCTGTGGTAACTTCATCCACTACTGAATGTGAGGTCCAAAGACAAGGATTAAGTGTGTTCAAACATGGTTTCTTATCTTATCTTCTTAAGGTTATTGGCTACTGATTAAAATCAATGCCCGTTGCAGGTAAGCACAATAGAAATTCAGGAAAGGGAGAAAATAATGTCAACAGGTATACATAAACCTAAGCCTTGTTTTAATAACTAAGTTTTCAGACAATATTGAAAAAAAAAATCTCTTCCTACACCTGAGCAAAAACCTGCCTGTGACATTTACCTCTTATTTGCTCCAAAGAAGAATGGATATCTGTGACAAATCTCATAAAAAAAATCAATAATTTTTCTTTGCAGAAGCCACCATTTTCAATACTTGATTAAGGATGAAATCAGGAAGTGTGTAATTGGAAAGAATTTAAGGATGACTCTTTTGGTCCCAGCTTCAACTTTGACAGGCAATTCTGTGTGAGCCTATGAAAGTTACATTTCCTTGATTTTCAATTTGCACTTTAACTCTTCAAACCTGATTTCCAAGACCAAAAAAAAAAATGAAGAATTATATAAACATTAAAATATATTTTTTTCAAGTGTGAACTCTTCTAAAATGAAATGCCATTCATTTATTCAAACTAATACTATTTTAATGATGAAAATTTCTTGGTACCTGTGATGCATCAGAGAACAAAATCATGATCCCTGTCCAGGCTTAATGATGAGTAAAATCTAATGTAATGGAATAAACCTCAAAATCAAATTAAATAAATGGATTTAAACAGTACAGATATATATTTATCATCACTACATTCTTATCTAAGTATGTAAACCAAGGTAATATAGTACAACAGAAACCTCAAATATTTTCTTGACATTTACTTTTCTGGGTTTTTAAACAAGCACTCACTAGATGTTTGATAAATATTTGGCAAGACCCTGATAGGCATGGGGATTTCATCAGACCTATCTTTAAAACAATCTAACTGGGGCAGGGGGAGAAGAAAATATACAAACGCTTCTGGTGTTAGGTACTTACATATGAATTTGCCTGTCCTTTTAGTTAAAATACCTTTAAATGCTATTAAATTATTCATTATTACAATTGCTCTGTCTTTTGTAAATCACTTCTTTATAGAGTATCTGAAGTTTTAAATGTTTTCTTTTCACATAGTTATCAGAGCTGTTAGCAGGACTTTGTCCTCTTTGAGTAGTTTTACTTGTCTGGGATGTGCTGTCACTTTCTAGGCAACAGAGGTTTGCATTCTCTTCACACTAAATACTTCTCTATAAATATTTCAGTATATGCTATCATTCCTTTACCTCTGAAACCTCTCTCAATATTCAACAAATGATTTAACAACACATTTAACAAGTAGACATTGTATCATCCATTATTATAATTTTGTATTGTACACATATACATTTTCATTTATTGGGTAAGTGAAATAAATGGAAGGAATGGTTCAATTAATTTTATGCATACATCCCTAACCTGTAGAGACAACCAGAGGGGGTCTAACTACCTCTTACTGTGGAAAGTCAGGTCCTTGGTAGATCAGCCTACCTGGCATACAACAGAAAATGAACACAGATTTTTATCAGCATGTTACTCTCAGAGGGACTTTTCCCCCTAGGTCATTATCAGAATTAACAAGCTGGCAGCTGCATATTGTGCCACATGCTTCCTTCCTTTGGAAATTGTCTATCGATTAGTAGCAAGTTTTGCCATAAAATCACAAGACAAGCAATCTGAAGACATGGTCCTGAGGCTTTCATCTGCCCCTTTTTTTGCTTGGCAGAGGCAATTGTTTGCTGTGGACATTAACTTCTCTATCTCCCAGAAAGCAAATTCCTTTTCAAAATACTTGGTAGAACTTATTGAAGATGAGAATCAATATCAGATAATGCAATATGCTTTGCAAAATGGCAGTGGTCTTTTCTCTATGATCAAGAATAGAAACTGACATCTTGAAAGACTACAATTGGTATTTGAAATTAATTTTAAATTATTACAATTTATTTTCAATCTTGAATTACTATATTTTATTTTTAATAAAGATCAAAATGTGATGACCACAAATTTTGTAATACATGAATTTGGTACCATAACAGAATAAAAAGCCCCTGGTCATTCTTATAAAATAGGATGTGTCTCCTGAGTGAGAGAAGAGGGTATGCACTATTTAGGATGTGATTTAATTTTTTAAATTATAGTGTAAATAGACAAGTGTAAACATCACAAGTGGCAAGATAAATCATCACAAAATAGGAGTTCCTTTCATGGCTCAGTGGTTAACGAATCCGACTAAGAACCATGAGGTGGCGGGTTCGATCCCTGGCCTCACTCAGTGAGGTAAGGATCCGGCGTTGCCGTGAGCTGTGGTATAGGCTGCAGATGCGGCTCGGATCCCACGTGGCTGTGGCTGTGGTAAAGCTACAGCTCCTGTTAGACCCCTAGCCTGGGAACCTCCATATGCCGCGGTGCGGCTCTAGATAAGGCAAAAAGATCAAAAAAAAAATCATCACAAAATAAACACAGCTAAGCAATAGCCCCTAAGAAAGGCAATGAACTCCTTCACTTTGCCTCTTCTAATTTCTTGAATTGAATTATAGTTGATTCACATTCTTGTGACAATTTCTGCTGCACAGCATAGTGACCCAGTCATATGTTCATAATTTTTGTTTTTCTCAGACAATTTTCCATCATAGAAGAGCCTGGTTATAGCTTCCTGTGCTTTTCAGTACGACCTCATTCTTATCCGTTCTAAATGCAATAGTTTGTATCTGCTAACCTCAAAGTCCCTTTTTTCGATGCCCCAATCACTAACTTCCTAGATGTTTCTAGGAAGCAAATGAATCTCCCTTTACAGGTTGTTTTTCAAAGCTTATTTATCAATCACTGATGTTAAATATCCTTGTTAAACACGCAGATGATTCATCTTGGAAATGTAAGGACCAAAGCTGTATGGCAACCCAGGTCTGGCAGGACTGACTCAGAGGAAATGGCAAAGAAGACACTCATGTCCAGGGTAGCAGGGAAATGGGAATTATGAAGTGAAAGATTTTGTGGCTAGAGAGATGAGGAGAGGCCCTGAGAAAGGCAGGGAGGAGGAAGTAGTATCAGCGGCAGAAAAGTCAAAGGAATTAAAAGGAATGAAACTGGGAGTTCCCGTCGTGCCTCAGTGGTTAACGAATCCGACTAGGAACCATGAGGTTGTGGGTTCGACCCTGGCATCGCTCAGTGGGTTAAGGATCCGGCGTTGCCGTGAACTGTGGTGTAGGTTGCTGTGCGGCTCGGATCCCGCGTTGCTGTGGCTGCGGTGAAGGCCGGTGGCTACAGGTCCTGTTAGAACCCTAGCCTGGGAACCTCCATATGCCACGGCTGTGGCTCTACATAAAGGCAAAAAGACAAAAAAAAAAACACCTATTTGGATGCAAATCCTATCAAATTGACTTGTGATGATTTTTCTGTACACCTATAATTTAAATAAAATTCATTAAGTTAAAATAATAATAAAAAATAATTAATTAATTAAAAAAAAACAAACACACAGCTAAATGTAGAAGATGTTGTAGAGAACATCTACTGAACACACTGGCAGAAGGAATTAAAACCCCCAAAAGGCAAGAAACCCTCCACATAAATGGATAGAACAAAAGAAAAAGAGAGAGAGAGAGAAAGAAGGAAAACTGGTTGGGACTACCAGCCCTGAGAGGGAGCTGTTAAAGAAAAAATGGAACACACAACACTGGAAAGCCACCTTACTGATGGGGAGCTCAGCCCAGACAGAGGGACTTCAAAGTTGCCATGAAAAGCACAGCAGCTGGACTGAGGAGGGCAAAGCAGTGTGAGAGCCACAAAGATCATCTGTACCACCGCCCCAGTCAACACAGCCTGAGACGCTGGGGTGAGGACTGGGTGCTGAGACGAGGGTCCAAGGGTCAGTTCCCTGGAGACAAATAGGTTGGCTCTGTGGAGACAGCCTGGGGGAGCTGGAGAGCATAGTACCACAGGCTGGGGGGTGAACACCACAGCCGAGGTAACCCAGGAGGAGTTCTGTACCAGCAGGAGAAGAAAGGAACCATTTGTAGTGGAGAGAGAGGGGAGCAGGGG
>PVHT021183702.1:1949823-1998955 GCA_004024745.2 Catagonus wagneri | reverse complement strand
AATGCCCATCGACAGATGACTGGATTAGGAAGATGTGGTATATATACACGATGGAATACTATTCAGCCATAAAAAAGGATAAAATAATGTCATTCGCAGCAACATGGATGGAATTAGAAACCCTCATACTGAGTGAAGCAAGTCAGAAGGAGAAAGACAGATGTCATATGAAATCTCTTATAATTGGAGTCTAAAACACTACACAAATGAACATCTCAACAGAAAAGAAAATCACGAACTTGGGGAACAGACTTGTGGTTGCCAAGGGGTCAGGGGAGGGGTGGGAGGGAATGGGGATAACTACTGCTTTAATGATGGAATAGCAAGGAGCTCCAACTGTAATGCACGGGGAACTATATCTAATTACATGTGACAAATCCAAATATGTACATGTAATCGGGTCACCACATGGTGCAGTTGGAAAATCTGACAGAAATCTGTAAACCAGCTATAATGCAAAAATAAAAAAAAATAAAAAAAAAAGAACCTGACTGAGGATGCATGAGGTTGTGGGTTCAATTCCTGGCCTCACTCAACAGGTTAAGGATCTGGTGCTGCCACAAACTGCAGTGTAGGTCAGATGAGACTTTGATCCGGCATTGTTTTGAACTGCAGCTTCAGCTCCGATTTGACCCCTACCATAGGAAATTCCATATGCCATAAAAAAAAAAAAATCTCATATAGAAAGTATTCTCTGAGTGCAGTTTTCCCTAAGATAATTCACCAGAGTATATAAAACATTTCGGTTTCTGCATACACAACACTGAAGAGCTTTTCCAAAACATCTTCAAATATTCTAAGTATCAAACATCACCTGAAGTAGCATTCATTTTATTGCTTTTCTATCCCATTTTAATAAATAAGCACAGCATTGTTTAAACTGCCTTTCTTGATTACGAGTATGTTCATATGACTTTTTATATGTTTATAAATCTATGCTTAGGTAAAATTTGTTTATAGTCTCTGCACATTTTTATACTGAAATTTTAAAAAATATAAAATTTTTATATATTAGGAGTAGTAAATCTTTGTAATGAGTATTATTTTTCTTTCATGTTTTAATTTGATATTGCATCTCATTAGAATTTTTTAAAATACTGAGTTTAATATATGAAATTTGATGCTTTCTTCTAGCACTTTTCTGTTTAGAAAATCTACCCATTTGGTTATAATTAAAATATTCCATATTAATAGTAAAATGAATACATTGTACTATTCAAGTTTACATTTTTTAAAGAATGAACATGAGACTATCCTTGAACCGTTAACTTCTAACACAGCAATGATTTATTGGGGGTGTGACAGGAAATGCATTTCTTTTTTTCTTTTTTTTTTCTCTTTTTGCCTTATCTAGGGCCGCACCTGCGGCATATGGAAGTTCCCAGGCTAGGGGTCTAACAGGAGCTACAGCCGCCAGCCTACACCACAGCCACAGCAACGTGGGATCCGAGCCGCGTCTGCAACCTACACCACAGCTCATGGCAACGCCGGATCCTTAACCCACTGAGCGAGGCCAGGGATCGAACCCACAACCTCATGGTTCCTAGTCGGATTCGTTAACCACTGAGCCATGGCGGGAACTCCTGGAATGCATTTCTAACATGATTATTTTCATGTAGAGATTAATTGAAGACTCCTGTAGATGAGTCTTTCATGTAGTCATTCCAAATATATTTATTCACTGCCATGTATGTGTCAGCATCTACTCTGGATTTGTGAGAGTTGAAAACAAAGTCTGTCATCCTAGAGCTCACATTCTACCGGTAAAGACGGCCAATAAACTACTAACTATGTAATGTCATCTGATAATTATTTCGGTGAATACATGCTGAGGCAGGGTGAGAGGATGAGAATCCTGAGGCTATCTATTTGATACAGACTGGATAAGACCTTTTATTTGGAATGTGAAATGTCATCAGATGCATGAATGAAACAAGGAGCCAGACATTAAATATATGCGCGGGGATTTTTAAGCAGAGGAAACAGAACAGATAAAGGCCCTGAAACAGAAAATCACTATCCACGTCTGATCAGCTGCAAGAAGCTCTGTGACCCCAGAGGTGGTGGCAGAGAGA
Organism: Catagonus wagneri; assembly: GCA_004024745.2. Taxonomy (NCBI): domain Eukaryota; kingdom Metazoa; phylum Chordata; class Mammalia; order Artiodactyla; family Tayassuidae; genus Catagonus; species Catagonus wagneri. Next base: position 1,996,880 of record PVHT021183702.1, on the reverse strand, counting down.
GATGGGGACACATAGAAACTGAGGTTAGACGTAAACCCAAAGGAGCAAGTCCTCCAGGACCTTTAGGTACTGTACAAGGACCTGGGGTGACCAGGGTATATTTAAGGAAATTCTTTTTTAAAAGAGGTACAGGGTTTCATTCACAAACAATCTTCAGATTTCCCAGTGGAGTGAGGAGAGTCACTGACGAGAAGAGCAGTGCCACTGATGCTGTGTTCTGGGTGACCTTCTCTTGCATAGCTGTTCCCTTCCCAGGGGTTTTCAGGAGCTGCCTAAGAACACTGAACATTCTGACTTGTGCTTCACTGTCTCCTACTCGGTGGTCCTGGCCATTGACAGTTCCTTGTATAGGAGCCTTTCTTACCGCACTTTGGACGGAACCAAGAGGGCGTTCCCCGTGGATTTCCGCATACCTTTCATAAAACGTACATTTTCAGATGAAAGACTTTGTCATCCTGGGAGGATGGGGGATGCTTGCTGTAAGTGGACTTACATACAGTACAGATTCAAAGAGAAAGAGGGCAAATGTGTTCCCCCACACACACACACACAGTGGTACAGGTTGTGGAAGCCCGAGGTGGAACACAGAGTGACAAAGATCCTGGACCCCAGCTACCGCATCCTGCCACTGAGAGAGCGGCTCTGCAGTGGATTAGCCGAGATCAAAGAGCTTCCTGGAAGGAACAGCTGCCAGAGGGAGACTGTGATCTTGAGGTAGAACCCAGGCACCACCGCAGATTTGGTGTTTCTGCCCAGTTGCTTCAGCAATCTCTGGGGCAAGTCTGTCAAGAAACCTGCTTTTTTTTTTTCAATTTTTATTATTTTTTTCCCATTATACCCAGCTGCACAGGGTGGTGACAGGTTACACATACATATATGAATTCATCACAAGTGGTTAGACATAGTTCCCAGTGCTATACAGCAGGATCTCCTTGCTTTTCCAGCCCAGAGGCATCAGTCTACAACTATTCACCCCAGACCCCCCTACCATCCCACTCCCTCCCCCACCCTCTTGGCAACCACAAGTCTGTTCTCCAAGTCCATGATTTTCTTTTCTGTAGAAAGGTTCATTTGTGCAGTATATTAGATTCCAGTTATTAGTGATTAGCACATGAGTTGGGAGTGCAAAAATGGGGTTTAGGTATCTTAGAATCCTAACTGTATTTTATGTGGTTTAGAGAATACTGCATAAAAAGGAATATTTCCACCTGGAGAAAGTTGTTTGGTCATAAAAACTTGGAAAAATGAATTAATAAATACAAAGGCCATCACTTAAACATAAAATATTAAAAGATTTAACATAATGCAATGTCCCAAAAGCATATAAAACCACATCAAATATAAGCTAAAAAAAGAAAAAAGTAGCAGCAAGAGATCATAATGTATTTCCTTGTCTACAAATGCCAGAAAAAAATAGATGAAGATTAACACACTATGAAGAGCACAATTTCTGATAAATAGAGGAAAAACACTACATTCGACAACAGAAGAGCAAATAGAATGTTCACAAAATGGATCACACAAGGGCCATAAATTAAGGTGCAAAACACTTTAGAGTGTTTTTAAATCTCTGCACATTACTTGAATTCAGAGTGTAATTAGAACATAAGAATGGGAATTTATGTTGTGACTCAAAGGCTTAAGAACCCTACATAGTGTCTTTGAGGAGGCAAGTTCAATTTCTGGCATTGTGGAGTTGATAAAAGATCTGGAATTGCCACAAGCTGCAGAGTAGGTCACAAATGTGACTTGGATATTGAGTAGCTGTGACTGTGGTGTAGGCCTGCAGCTCCAGCTTCAACTGGACCCCTATTCCAGGAACTTCCAAATGACACAGGTGTGGCCTTAAAGATAAACAAAACAACAAAAATAGGAATGTCTAATATATTTGTAGATTATAAAATATTATTCTAAATAATATTTGGGTCAAATAAAAACATTCACATATAAAACCTACAGGACACTTCAAAGATACCAGGTAAGAGGAAATTTAGAGGCACATATATGTATATTAAAATGTTTTTTTAATTTAAAATCAGTGACTTAAACATCCTTTTAAAAAATACATAAAATAACATCAAGTGAAATCCAAGGAGAGTATAGATGTTGGATACAATAAGGAGCGTCAGAAAAGCTAGATGACAGTTTTTTGAAAAGATGAATAATATTGATAAACTTCTGCTGAAAATGACTAAGAGATATAAAAGACACAAATAACCATAATTAGCAATAAAAACAAAGACATAGATTGAGATGCCAGGAAGTTATATGATACTTACTGAGTCTGTGAGTTGTTTATTGACTATGAAATAATAAGAGGTCATGCTACTAGGGTACATATACAGAAATGTGCCTGGCAGGCTTCTTTGTAATGGCTATAAACTGAATACAACATGTCCATTCATCCACAGATTGCATAAATAAATTATACTATAGTTACAAAACTAAATCCTCCATAGCAAAGAAAATGAATAAATTCTAATGCTACAATTTGGATACATATTTAAAATGTACGAGTAAGCAATTCTAAAATCACAAAAATGTAAACATGATCCGTTCATATATAAACACAATCGACTGTCATTTTAGGTACATAAAATCCTCAAATGAAAACAAGAAAATCATTTTTAGAAAATTCAGGACAGTGGCTACCTGGCAGGCAGAAGCAGGTATTGAATAAAGAGACTGAGGGTTTTCAGGCACCAGGAAAGTTCTCCTACATGTGGAGAATGGGAAATAATAGTCCCTTTCCAAACATTCCATAACCTGCCTTTCATTAAAGCATAGTTTAGTTACAATATTTCTTCAATTTCTTTTGTACAGCAAAGTGATCCAGTTACATAGTTCCCCGTGCTGTACAGTAGGACTCCACTACCCATCCATTCCAAAAATAATGGTTTGCATTCACCAACCCCAAACTCCCCATCCATCCCACTCCCTCCCACCTCCCCCTGGCAACCACAGTCTGCACATTTTCAATATTATTTTTCACAATAAACTTTATTATAAGAATTATGCAATAGATTGGAAGAATATATATTTATACGGATCAGGATATTTTGCTTTAGTCTTTGATAAAAATGTAATATTTCTCAAATAGGTGTCAGGTTGAAACATTAAGAGGAAGAAAAATTGGATGAGATTTTTAGGCAAATCTTTAAAAAATCTTTCAAATGGTTGTTTATGAAAGTAGGGTATCCCTTTTCAGCACTGCTGAGAACATACAACCAGCTTCTTTTTTTTTTGTCTTTTGTCCTTTTAGGGCTGCACCCGTGGCACGTGGAAGTTCCCAGGCTAAGGGTCTAATTGGAGCTTTAGCCACTGGCCTTTGCCACAGCCACAGCAACGCGGGATCCGAGCCGCATCTGTAACCTACACCACAGCTCATGGCAACGCCGGATCCTTAACTCACTGAGTGAGGCCGGGGATCAAACCCACAAGCTCACGGTTCCTAGTTGGATTTGTTAACCGCTGAGCCATAACAGGAACTCCCATACCACCACTTTCTATGAGATTGCCTCTATCTTTTTCCTCCTGCAATCTGTAATCACTCTAATTCTTGAGGAACTATTATAAAATTAGTGTCTGTTTATTAATCTACTTATATAAATTTATTTTAATAAAATCAATTATGAAAAATTTGTTGTATATATTTACGCTAGATTTAGAATAATTGAAAATTGAATAAGAAATTCTATGTGTGTGTATATAAGATATATGTATACAAAAGAAAATATATGTACTTACAGCTTCCCTGTTCATTCTAGAGTACATGCATACTCAATTTCGTATTTATAGCTTCCTGAAATTTCCACTGCTGCTTTTATATTCATATTTGTTCCCATAATGATCCTCTCTTTGAAATGTTCTTGAATCTCTTTACATGTTTATAATCTTCCTTTAAGATCACTGCTCTGGGGCTTCCTTCTAGATGCTGCCAGGCTCTTTTTATTTTCTGTCTTTTTGCCTTTTTTTATGTAGAGCCGCACTCATGACATATGGAGGTCCCCAGGCTAGAGGTCTAACAGGAGCTGTAGCCGCTGGCCTTCGCCACAGCCACAGCAACGTGGGATCCGAGCCACGTCTGCAACCTACACCACAGCGCACGGCAATGACGGATCCTTAACCCACTGAGCGATGCCAGGGATCGAACCCGCAACCTCACGGTTCTTAGTCAGATTCGTTAATCACTGGGCCACGAAGGGAACTCCCTGCCAGGCTCTTTGAGTGGAGTTAGTTCATATACTTAGGACTGTGATCTCCTGTCTGCACAGCTCTCTCCTCCACAGCAAATAAACTCCTTGAGGTAAGGGTTTCTATTCTGGCCACTGTTTTGTACCTCATGAACTGCATAGCATCTCTGGAAGAGAAGAAAATCTATAACGGTTGAATAAATGGTTGATGATATAAGAATCTAGGAATATTTGCATTTTCTAAGAATTTAATAAGCAGGTGATATTTCTTTAAATCAAAAATGTTGGGGAGTTCCCTTCGTGGCTCAGTGGTTAACGAATCCGACTAAGAACCATGAGGTTGCGGGTTCAATCCCTGGCCTTGCTCAGCGGGTTAAGGATCCAGCGTTGCCACGAGCTGTGGTGTAGGTTGCAGATGCGGCTCGGATCCTGCGTTGCTCTGGCTGTGGCGAAGGCCGGCAGCTACACTCCTGTTAGACCCCTAGCCTGGGAACCTCCATATGCCACGGGTGCAGCTCTAGATAAAGGCAAAAACAAAACAAAACAAAACAAAATGTTAGATAAATAGTAGATTTGTGAGAAAAAGATGACATAAGTTTTACACAAGATCATTTTACAGTTTGATCAAATACTTATATGAAACTGTCCCATTAGTTGGAAGATGAAAAAGACTGTAAATACGGTTCTTTAATTCAACAGACAGCTGATGAGCTTCTCTCATGTGACAGAGCCTACACTGGTTCCCTCATATCCATAAAGAAGCAGAGAAGGCACACAGGGACACATGGGCAAAGCCCCCGTCATCCACTCACACTTGGGAAGGGGCAACAGTTACCTAAATCCTTCGAGGACCAAGCCCAGGACTGGACAAGTGAATTAAATTCACTTAATACTCAAAGCCTCATGATATTCGTGTTGCTAGTTCTGCTTAACTGGTAGGGAAACCAAAGTGGGGGTGCGGGTAAATTGATCATTGGAGTTATGGAGTATCAAAGCTAGGATTTAGCTAGAGTTCTCCCTAACCCTGCACAATCACTCATTTATCACTTGAAAACAAGGAGTGTAGGAAATACAGAAACGGGAAGAGAACTCACAGTTGGAACAGATGCCACGGGCTTTCTGTGTATTCCTAATAGAACCTAAAGAGGAAGTTTTGCTTCTTTTCATATAAAAGGGGTGTTAGAAAACTCTGAGGGCTTTAGCAGCTCAGAAATGTCACACAACTCTTGAAAATTCAAGAGGAAGATCCTAAACTAAACCCAAGACTAATGATTTTCACTTTATCCCATATTATCATAATGGTTCCACAGTCCATGAATAAAGGCAAAATCAAGATTTGGGAATTCCCAAATTTGCTCAACAGTAAAAAGCCTGACTATTATCCATGAGGGTGCAGGTTTGATCCCTGGTCTAACTCAGTGGATTAAGGATCTTGCACTGCCATGAGCTGTAGTGTATGTCACAGATGAGGTGCAGATCTAACATTGTGGTGGTTGTGGCACAGGCCAGCGGCTTTAGCTGTGATTTGACCCCTAGCCTGGGCACTTCCATATGCTGCAGGTGCAGCCCTAAAAAGCAAAAAAAGAAAAAAAATCAAGATTTTAGTTTTTCTTTTACACTTTGCATTCTTGAATGACAAACGGGTAACACACTTATTAAGATTAAGTAAAATGAATGGAAAAATAATATGTAAGACTTAGCTAATGGTATCAAGGAGTTGATAATAAGGATACCTAACACTGTTTAATTAGAATTTTGTATACCATTTGGGCAGTTTTGTTTCTTTCATTTATTTGTTATAATCACAGCAATTTTGAAATCAAAAATTTTCAACCTATAAAAATGTCTCTTATTTTCAGGTAGTGCTTTTTCTCCCCTTACTTTTGGAATTATTTCCAAATTCAGACACATTCCCTTCATTCACTTAATCATAAAAGGGAAATAAAAATCTTCAGTTGATGTGCCTGGTAAAGAAGTTTTCATTTTATTTACATGCAGCAGAAATTGAAACACCTAATGTTTGCACTTTGATGATAACATCAGTGTTCTGTTGCAAATGTAGAAACTCAACAATTTGGAATTGAAATCTCCTTCTTGTACATTAATCGGAGCAAATGTACTTTTTCTAATTTGTTACATTCCAGAAATACTATACATCATTTTATTCATGAATATAGAAGTGCTTTAAGGCTACTAGTAGATTCGCAGACATTATCTTTGTAGCATGATATACAATGAAAAAAGTAAAGGCTGGTAATAATCCATAAACTTTTTGTGGAATCCCCAGTTTTAAAAGGAAAAATCTAATGATATTAGTCTTTTCTAAATTTCCACTCTACTCAAAGAGTATTATATTAATCCAAATATGGTAGACCATTTTCTACAGCAAACTAAGGCATGAAGAAACTAAACATGAAGTCACTTTTATTTCAACATTTATGACCTTTGAAATTAGATGAATCTATTTTTTCTCTGGCCCTTTAATGTGGATTAGTATTTTGTGCAAGTAGTTTTGATAGTCAAATAGGTACTGAAAACATTAGTATCCACACTATGAATGTCACTTTCAACACTTGGTAAAAACGTGTTCATTTGTTCTCACTGTGATATAATAGCACTCACTGAAACTTTGTAGTTGCCACATATGAGCTCTGAGTTAAAAATTATTGAAAAGCAAGAAAATCACTAAAAGTTCTTCCAGTATTATGCTGAAATCTAGATTCTTCTCAGTAAGTCACATTTAAGATTAAGAAACCCACACTTAAGTCTCATCCTAACATGATCAATAAACCTGGGATTAGAGATAAAATAAAGTACTATGTGTACTTTCCTTCATGTCAACTATCACCTCACAGATTAAAGCATTATAAGATCATTAAATATAAGGAAATAAATTATGATGAGTAAACAAGATGGAAAAAAAATTCCACATGCATAAGACAAAAGGAAGTTAGGATTGGACTCAGTTTTGGGGACCCTAGAACCAGTGGACAAAGGAGAGGAAAGATAGCGAGGAAATAAATAATATAAAAGGAGAAAAAGACAAGGTTATTCCTAGGCTTTCCCCTTTACAGTGCTTCCAAGCCTCAGCACTGACCACACCCTGCTTCTCAGAGCCCCTGTGACATCTTTATTGTGGAGGCTGTAAATGACAGGGTCCACTACAGGGGTGATGATAGTGTAAAAGGCTGAGACTATCATGTCCCGCTCAGCTGTATGGTAGGAACCAGGAAGCAAATAGGTGTAGATAGAAGCACCAAAGAAGAGCAACACTACAATCATGTGGGAGGAGCAGGTGGCAAAGGCTTTCCTGTGGCCCTTGGCTGAATTAATCATATGGATGAGATGCAGAATGAGAACATATGAACTTGAGATTACTGTGATGGGGATGAGCAGCATGAGAACACAGCACAGGTACATGAGCAGCTTGTAGAGGGAGATGTCAGAACAAGAGAGCTTCAGCACGGCAGGAGCCTCACAGAAAAAGCTCAGGATTTTTCTGGAACGACAAAAGGGGAAGCTCATAGAGATGGGGGTGAGCAACAAACCATCAACCATTCCTAGAAGCCAGCTTCCAGACACCAGGCGTACACAGACCCTCTGGTTCACCAGCAGGGGGTAATGGAGGGGTCTGCAAATGGCAGCATATCGGTCATAGGCCATGGCAGAGAGAAGGAAAGCCTCAGCTCCAGCAAGGGTCCGATAGAAGAACATCTGGATCCCACAACCCACAGGAGAAATTGTGTGATCACCCGTCACCTGGCTCATAAGCATCTTGGGCACAGTTACAGATATGTACATAAGGTCCATGAGGGAGAGCTGGCTGATGAAGAAGTACATGGGGATGTGTAGGCGGGGCTCCACGTGGATCAGGACGATGAGGAGGCTGTTCCCAGCTAGGGCCATCAAGAAGAAGAGGAAGGTCGCAGTGTAGAGGAGGATGGAGTGCTTGGTTTCACCAAAGAGCCCCACAAGGATAAAATAAGCACTTAATGTTTGATTCTGTGAATTCTGATTACCTGAGTACATGGTCTTAATTACAGTTCTCTCCTGAGGAAGAAGGAAAAGGTTATTGTTTTTACTCCAGGGGTGTGCTGGTTGGTCCCCTTCACAACCTTCAAGGAAAGTCTGAGAAAATTAAAGTACGAAATGCAGATAAATAATTTTTATATGAAATCACAAAAACAAAACGTGCACATTGTCCTTAATGGTGTTTACTCAGTTGAAATGAATTAATAATTAAGTTTTTGATGCCATGTATTCCCCCAAAGCAGTGTCTAAAATTTTAGATATTCCATGCACAGTGAATGAATAAGTAATCTGAGTAAATGGAACTGGATGGAGTGGTTGTGTTAAACACACAAAGCTACAATGCAGACTACTGATTCCTCCAGTCTTGTATATCAGTTTTCTTAGAAAACTAGTAAAAAATTTCCTCAAATAGGAATCATCAATTTTGCTTCGCAACTGCCTTACCATAATATTTCCATTTTTGATTTCCCCAATTGAATTGCTTGAGTTATGTTTGACTTAATTTTCCTATACTTATTTAATCTAAGGTTAGATTTAAGTTCTAGATTCTGGAAAGCTCAGACACCATGAAAGACAAATTGTGGTCAGTCTTGGGGTAGCTGCACAACCAGGTTATAGAAATTTGCTGAGGAAAAATCAGATAGTTTCTGAAACATATGGATATTAAGGCAAAGTATAATGTAGTGTACCTAGGGGAAACCAATCTGTGACTTCAGAAAAGTCTAAAGTCATAATTAAATTAGAGATAGCAATAAAAATCACATTTTTTTCCTTATTATGTTTGCACCATTATAAAGTTCTGAGGAGACATTAAAAAGCCATATCCCAGAAAGTGGACAAACAGAGCCCATACCTTCCATTAAGTCTGTCCCGCTTCTCCAGAAAGCAAGTATGAGTCATACAAGCCAAGTGAAGCTGCTTTTATCATTCCAAAGCCAGAGCAATCAAGTTTGAATTCAGGAGAAAAAAAAATGGGAAAGTTACATCATCAAATTCTTCACATTAGGGGATTACATTAAATACCCTAATGTGTTCCTTAGCCCTTTGTAGTGTTGAACAAACATAAAATCTAACATGACTGGGGAAGCAAGTAGTGATTTTCAGTATTCTTATTTATTCATATTACCCACATTTGGAATCGTCTTCCTTGGAATCCTGCTTTTTTAAAGGCACTCTCAGGATCCACCATTTTGTCTTCTGTTCTTTTTCTTTCCTTTTCATTTGTTTTTGCCAGTTAAATTGTAACTTTCCACACAGGTACACATGGGAGTTGAACATGTTTGCCACTTAGTTGTTGCAGCTATCAAAAAGCAATATACCTTTTAAAAAGAATATTGTACCTTTGCAGTTTAAAAATATATTCTCCAGTTGTTTATATCTTTAGTTTGATATTTATTTAAAATATTTTATTTATCTTCGTAAAAACAAATCTAGTTTTCAGAAAATAAATATGTTATGGAACATAAAACCCAGAGTCAGAATCTGAGCCAGAACTGATTTTAAAAATTAGGTCCCTGGGGGGGGGTTGTGGCAAGATGGCAGAGGAATAAGAGGTCGCGGTCACCCTCTCCCACAAACACATAAAAAAAAAATCTACATGTAAAACAACTTGCACAAAACGTCAACTGAATGCTGGCAGAAGAACTTAAACCTCCAAAAAAGACAAGAAACTCTTGACATAACTGGGTAGAACAAGAGAAAAAAAAAAGAGAGAGAGAGAGAGAGAAGGAATCAGGATGGCACCAGACTCCAGGCAGAGAGCTGTGAAGGAGAAAAGGAAGCCACACCCTGGGAAGCCACCTAACCAACGATAAGATCAGCTGAGCCAGAGGGACCTGAAGCCCGAGAAAAGTGCAGCAGCTGGACTGAGAATGGCAAAGTGGAGTAAGAGCCTCACAGATCATCTGAACACCTGCACAGACACCATAGACTGAGACACTGGGGCAGGGGCTGGGACCTGGGACTTAGGCTCTGGAGGCCAGTCCCTGGGAGAGGGCTGGGACTGGTGGTGTGGAGACAGCCTAGGGGGCTAGAGAGCAGTGCACCATGGGTGGGGAAGCGATACTCTACAGGCTGGGGAGTGGAATGCCAGGACAGAGAGAACCTGGGAGAAGGTCTGGGCCCACAGGAGAGGCAAGTCTCCATTGTTAGGAAGCAGGAGAGGAGGATGGCTGACCACCGTAGGAAGCACCTTGAACCAGCGCAGAGGGCAGGGTAGATCAAGCACAAAGAGATACGGTGACAAACTGACAGAAGCTGGAGGGGAGCTTGCAAAAGGTGGGGTGACTCAAGTGCAAACTGAGGCAGCCAGAGGCCATTTGCTAGACCACTGTTGCCCCAGTGGCTTCCAGAAACACCCTGCCTGGGCCACATGACCAGATGCCGCTTGCTAGCCTGCTGTGGATCAGGCATCTCCGGGCACAGCTCACCCATGATGGGAAGCAGCTTGCTAGACTGTGGAGGACCAGGTTTCTTGGGGTGCAGACTGCCCACAACACAGACGCCACATGCTTGTCCACAGTGGTCCGGCATTTCTGGCACAGCCATCTGTAAGACTTTTGCTCCTATACCAGAGACTGGACACTTTTTGTGCAGGCTACTGGTGGCCAGGAACCTCTACTGTGGGCTAAGGGCATCAGGGGGCTAAGTGCAACACGGGGCCTACCAAGCACCAGACACTGTTGCTAACATTCCCCTGGGAACAAACTGACCCTGCAACTGCCACTGCCAGACCCTCAGGGCAGCACCCAGCCACTTGTTCACTGTCCCCTCCCAAGTCCATACAACTAGCTGCAGCTGGTGAAGCACCTCCTTTGTGATCTAAGTGGGACAGGGTGCCTCCTGGTGGCATGCAGGGGGAAGGAGCAAACCACAACAGTTATCCCTGAGTCCAGAGGAGGGCTTGGCCCACCACCATAGGGGACACCTGAACAAAAATCACGTGCAGCTTCAGCCACCTTGGAGGGCACCATGGAGAAGGACATTGTGACAGAACACCACCCACTGTTGCTCTTGCTCTCCTGGGAGCACACCTGCCCTGCAGCTGCCACCCCCATACATTCTGGGAAGTGCCCAAACACTTGTCCCTTCCCAGGAACCTGTAACTAATAGCACCTTGTGCAGCACATCCTGTAAGGGCTAAGCAGGATGAGGCACTTCCTGTATGGTCTACAGGAGGCAGAGGCAAACCCCAACATTTATCTCTAGCTCCAGAGATGGGAATAGCACATAACCACTAGGGGTCCATGAATAGGCACCACTTGCAGCCCCAGTCACCTCAAGGGCACTACAGAGGAGGGAGTTGAGACTGAACACCACTTGTGGGTGCTCTTGCAGTCCTGGGAAAACACCAAACTCACTGCTCCCACTGCTAAGTGCTCTGGGCAGTACCTGTATGCCTGATCTCTATCAATTGCCAGGACCCTGCAACTAGGAACAGCCTGTACACCACCTCCCATGTGGGCTAATGGCAATGGGTTGCTTTATGCATGGCCTACAGGAGGAAGAGGCAAACCACCAGAGTTATCACTGACTGTAGAGACAATCATGGCCTGCAACCACTAGGAGTCCTTAAACAGGTACCACCTGCAGTTTCAATCACCTAGAGGAGGGCATTGCAAATGAACACCAGCCATTGTTGCTTTCACCCCCCTGGGACTCACACATCTTTCTGCTGCTATTGCCAATTGCTTTGGTAGATCTGTCTAGAGCTCATTACCACTCCCCAGGGCCCTGTAACTAGGAGTAGCCAGTGCCATCTCCCACAGGTCCTTGCTGCTGTTGAGAGCCCAGAGACCAGGCACCAACTGCTGGACCTACCCATTGCTTCATTATCCCTGAAAACACACAAAGAACCAGGGAGATAACAGCCTGCTCACTCCAAAAAAAGAGACACTAAATATTCAAACTCCCACATCAAAAATAAATAGAAACCACAACAAAAAATGCAAAGGGTGCTGTTGCCCAGAAGTAGCCTTATAAGACAACCGTGTGGCTTCCCCAAACTCATAGAAAAAGAAAAGCATAAGCAAAATGAAGAAGCTCAGAAACCATTCCCAGTTAAAAGAAGAGGACAGATCATCTAATGCAGCCAATAATGAAACAGACCTCTGTAGTCTGACAGAAATTGAGTTCAGAAGGGAGGTAGTGAAAATACTTGAGGAATTAAGCTGAATATCAAGGTATTAATAGTAGACACAAACAGCAATGCCGATTCCCTTGGAAAGGAACTAGAAATTAGGGAAGAGCCAAGAAAAGCAAGAAAACTCATTTGAAGAGACGCAAACTGAAGCTAAAGGAAATAAAGAGCAGATTGAGTAATGCAGAGGAACAAATTAGTGACGTGGAAAATAGAATAATGGAAATCACACAATCAGGACAGCAGACAGAAAACCAAATGAAAAAGCATGAAAGCAATATAAGAGATCTGTGAGATGATATAGAGCACCCCAATCTAGGCATAATAGGAATTCCAGAAGGAGAAGAAAAAGAAAAGGGAATTGAAAATATATTTGAATAAATTATCTATGAAAGCTTTCCAAATCTTAAGGAATCTGACATCAAGATACAGGAAGTACAGAGGGCCCAAAAAAGTTGAACCCAAACAGCCCCACACCAAGAAATATCATATTAAAAATGGCAAAAATTAAAGATAAAGAGAGAATCCTACAGGCAGCAAGAGAAAAGCAAAGCGTTAATTATAAGGAATCCCCCATAAGGCTGTCAGATGACTTCCCTACAGAAACACTACAGGCCAGAAGGGAGTGGCAAGGTATATTTAAAGTGCTGAAAGGAAAAAATTTGCAACTTAGAATACTCTACCCAGAAATTACATCATTGTAAATAAAAGGGGAAATAAAGAATTTCTCCAACAAACAAAAGCTAAAAGAATACAGCAACTAAACCATTTGTAAAAGAAATACTGAAAAGGTTCCTATAAAAAAATTAGAGTAAGAAATAGAGTGGAGGAAATCACAAATGGAAAGCAATCATTTAAATAAGTCAGCATAGAGATCTAAACATGAAGATGCTAAAAAAAATTTTTTTTTGCCTTTTGTCATTTTAGGGCCGCACCCACAGCATGTGGAGGTTCCCAGGCTAGGGGTGTAATCGGAGCTGTACCCGCCGGCCTACGCTATGGCCATAGAAACGCAGGATCCGAGCCGCGTCTGTGACCTACACCACAGCTCATGGCAATGCCGGATCATTAACCCACTGAGCAAGGCCAGGGATCAAACCCGCAACCTCATGGTTTCTAGTCAGATTCGTTAACCACTGTGCCAGGACGGGAACTCCAAAAAAATTTTTAAAAAGACAACTAAATCATACATTATGGGGAAGGAAAATAAGATATAGACACTTTATCATTTTTTAAAACAATTAACAATGTGTTTGAGTCTATCTGGCTATCAGGCTACAGCAAGGAGATATAAGAATGTGTTAACATACTTAAAACACAGTACAACTACAAATCAAAACAGAACATCATGTCCACAAATACTGAAAAGGAAAGCACTCAAGCATAAAATAAATGGAAACTATCCAACCAAAAAAAGAAAAGAAGAAAGGAGAAAAAAGGAATCAACGGGGAAACAAGGTCGGAAATGGCAATAAATACATATCTATCAATAATCACATTAAATGTCAATGGACTGAAAGCTTCAATCAAAAGACACAGAGTGGCAGACTGGATAAAAAAGCAAAAACCTACAATCTGCTGCCCACAAGTGATTCACCTTAGGGCAAAGGCCACAGATAAATTGAAAGTGAGGGGATGGAAAAAGATACTTCATGCCAATGGACAAAAAAGGAAAGCAGGAGTGGCAATACTCATATCAGACAAAACAGACTTTAAGAGGAAGCCCATAAAGAAAGACAAAGAAGGACACTATTTAATAGTTAAAGGATCCATTCAAGAAAAGGATATTACAATCGCTAATGTATATGACCCTAATATAGGGACACCTGAGTACCTACAACAAGTACTATCAGACATAAAAGGAGAAATAGATAGGAAGACAATAAAAGTTGGAGACTTTAACACTCCACTCACATCAATGGACAGATCCTCTAGGCAGAAAATCAGTAAGGCAACTGAGATCCTAAATGACCCAATAGAAAATTAGAACTAACTGACATTTTCAGGACATTACATCCAAAAAAATCAGAATATAGATTCTTCTCAAGTGCACATGGAACATTATCAAGGATAGATCACATACTAGAGCATAAAACTAACCTCAACAAATTTAAGAGTATAGAAATTATTCCAAGCATCTTCTTTGACCACAAAGGCATGAAACTAAAAATCAACCACAGGAAAGAAAATTAAAAAAAAAAAAAAACACTACATGGAGACTAAATAGCATGCTACTAAAAAACGAATGGGTCAATTAGGAAATCAAGAAGGAAATTAAAAAATATCTTGAGAGAAATGACAATGAATAAAAAACCACTCCAAACCTATGGGCTGCTGCAAAACCAGTGCTCAGAGGGAAATTCATAGCAATAGAGGCCTTCCACAAAAAAGAACAAAAATCTCAAAGCTACAACCAAACCTGTCACCTAAATGAATTAGAAAAAGAATAAGAAAACCTAAAGTCAGCAGGAGGAAGGAAATCATTAAGATCAGAGAGGAAATCAATAAAATAGAGATTCAAAAAACAATAGAAAAAATCAATAAAACCAAGAGATTGTTCTTCGAAAAAGTAAAAAAGAGTTGACAAACCTCTGGCTGGACTCAGCAAGAAGAGGAAGAAAAAACCCAAATAAATAAAATAAGAAATGAAAAAGTAACAGTCACAATGGAGATCACAGAAATAAAAAAAAAAGAGAGAGAGAGAATACTATGACCAATTGTATGCCAACAAATTTGAGAACCTAGAAGAAATGGACAACTTTTTCGAGACTTACACCCTGCCAAAACTGAATCAAGAAGAAATAGATCAACTGAAGAGACCGATCACTAGAAATAAAATTCAATATGTCAGCAAAACACTCCCTACAAATAAAACTCCAGGATCAGATGGCTTCACAGGTGAATTCTACCTAACATACAAAGAGGAACTCATACCCATCCTCCTTAAACTTTTCCAAATGGTCGAAAAAGCAGGATCACTGCCAAAGACATTCTATGATGCCAACATCACCTTAATTCCAAAACCAGACAAAGACACCACGAAAAAAGAGAACAATAGGCCAATATCATTGATGAATAAAGATGCAAAAATTCTCAACAAAATTTTAGCCAAATGAATCCAAAAACATATCAAAAAGATCATACACCATGAACCAGGTGGAATTCATCCCAGGTGCACAAGGATGATTCAACATATGCAAATCAATCAACGTCATGCACCACATTAACCAAAGAAAAGTCAAAAACCACATGATCATCTCAATAGATGCAGAAAAAGCATTTGACAATGTTCAACATTCATTCATGATCAAAACTCTTACCAAAGTGGGAACAGAGGGAACATTCCTTAACATAATAAAGGCCATATATGAAAAATCAATGGAAAATATAATACTCAATGGAGAAAACCTGAAAGCCGTCCCACTAAAATCTGGAACATGACAAGGATGCCCATTCTCTCCACTGTTATTCAACATAGTATTGGAAGTCCTAGCTACAGCAATCTGACAAACAAAGAAATAAAAGGCATCCAAATAGGAAGAAAAGAGGTGAAACTGTCGCTCTGTGCAGATGACATGATACTATATACAGAAAACCACACAATACTCAACCCCAAAATTACTGAACTGAACAACAAATCCAGCAAAGTAGCAGGATATAAGGTTAACCTTCAGAAATCAATCTCATTCCTGTATACTAACAATGAAATGTTAGAAAAATAATACAAAAATATTTTCCCTTTTAAAATAGCACCCCAAAAAATCAAATACCTAGGAATAAACCTGACCAAGGATGTGAAAGACTTATATGCAGAGAACTACTAAACATTAATCAAGGAGATCAAAGAAGATACAAAGAAATGGAAAGATATTCCATGTTCATGGGCCGGAAAAATCAATATTGTAAAAATGGCCATACTACCCAAAGCAATCTACAGATTGAATGCAATCCCTATCAAATTACCAAAGACATTCTTCACAGAACTAGAACAAATAATCCAAAAATTTATATGGAACAATGAAAGACCCAGAATCACCAAAGCAATTCCAAAGAACAAAAACCAAACAGGAGGCATAACTCTCCAAGATTTCAGGCAATATCACAAGGCCACAGTAATCAAGACAGTGTGGTACTGGTACCAAAACAGACATACAGACCAATGGAACAGAATAGAGAACCCAGAAATAAAGCCAGACACCTATGGTCAATTGATCTTTGACAAAGGAGGCAAGAATGTAAAATGGGAAAAAGACAGTCTGTTCAGTAAGCATTGCTGGGAAACTTGGACAGCTGCATGCAAATCAATGAAACTAGAACACTCTCTCACACCATGCACAAAAATAAACTCAAAATGTCTTAAAGACTTAAATATAAAACAAGACACCATTAAACTCCTGGAAGAAAACATTGGCAAAACATTCTCAGGTCAGTCTCCCAAAGCAACAGAAATCAAAGCAAAGATAAACAAGTGGGACCTAATCAAGCTGACAAGCTTTTGCACAGCACTGTGGCAAACAGTATGGAGATTCCTTAGAAAACTAAAAATAGAATTACCATTTGATCCAGCCCATTCCTGGGCATCTATCCAGAGGAAACCATGACTCAAAAAGACACATGTACTCCAGTGTTCGTTGCAGCACCCTATGCCCATCGACAGAGGAGTGGATAGGGAAGATGTGGTACATACACACAATGGAATATTACTCAGTCATTAAAAGGAACAAGATAACAACATTTATAGCAACATGGATGGACCTAGAAATTATCATGCTAAGTGAAACCAGTCAGACAATTAGACAGCAACATCCAATGGTACTGCTTACATGTGGAAACTAAAAAAAGGACACAATGAACTTCTTTGCAGAACAGATAATGACTCACAGACTTTGGAAAACCTATGGTTTCCAAATAAGACAATCTGGGGGGTAGGAGAATGCACTGAGGGTTTGGGATGGAAATGCTATCAAATTGAGTTGTGATGATTTTTGTACACCTATAATCGTAATAAAATTCATTAAGTTATGGGGAAAAAAAACTTGGTTGAGAGCACAAAAATGAACCCACACTTATGTGAGCAGTTAATCTGTGACAAAGGAGGTGAGAATATGCAATGAGGGGTCATGACAAATATACATCAATGAATGAAAATACAAGTAAATAAATTCAAGAAGAGCTAGATAATCTGAATACACTTGAAAATCATAAAGTTGACATATTCCCACACAGAAAACTTTAAAACCTAATAGAATTAGTCGTAAATTCAATTGAATTTTTAAAGATGAAATAAATCAATTCTTTAAAATCTCTTTCAGAATAGAGGATGAATTCCCCCCAATTTATTCAAATGACAAGTTTTCCTTATATATTATAAATTAATTTCCTTATATATTAATAAATTAACAAGTATATTAATAGAAATAAAAAACGCACATCAATATACCTCTTGAATGCAGATGATACTTTCTCAACAAACTATTAGCAAACTAAAGCATGAAACTTAGAAAAGTGATCATAAACCATGATCAAGTATAATTTAATCTAATAACCAAAGATTTCTTAGCAATAAAAACTGCAATCCTATACAGTCAGTAATATACAAAAATATATGTGCATGTTTCTATCAACAGTCACAGAAAAAAACATATTCAACAAAATGAATTTATGTAAAAACTCTGCAAGCTAGGAACAGAAAGAAATTTCCTCAACCTGACATAGAACGTCCTTGAGAAACACAGGTAACAGCACATTTAATTGAAATGACGGAGGCATTTCCCTCTAAAATCAACAAGACAAGAATATCTCCCCTCACCATTTCTGTCCAACATTGTACTGGAGGATAAATCCAGGGTAAATAGAGAAGACAAGATTAATCCTGGTTGGAAAGCAAGAGGCAATACCATGTATATTTACATAAGACATGTGTTCTAAGAATTTGCCTAAAAAATGATTAGAAACTTGCTGTGAGTTCAGGACGTTTAAAGGCATACAATATCATAAGTGAAAATCCATTTTATTTCTGTACACCAGTATTCAAAATTAAAATAAGAAAACAATTGCATTTATACTAGGAAGACATTTCTGGGGAGGTGAAGGGAGGGTCCAACCCGAAGAAAAGGATCTGCACATTCTCCAGTGAAGAAATGTTGCTAATGCAGATCAGGATGATGATAATGAGATGGAGGAGACACGGGCTTACTGAAGACACTAAGGAAGGTGAAATCATGGATGAATAATTCCTCTTATTTTCTTTCAACTGTTAATTTGATTGATATCCTAATCAACATATCTGATTTATTCCTATTTTATATCATCTGTTGTTTGACTGCTTCTATTTTTTTTCAAAGGCCAAGAACTAAAAAAAAATGAAAATAAAAATAAAATCAGTATGTTTATACACATAATACACATGCAAAAGGCACTCTCTGAGTCAAAATAACCATCCTCTACTAATTGGTGGTCCCTACCTAAAAAAACACACAAAATATTAATGACAGAAAATGATAAATATTTATTCTTCTCATGCATCTATGAGAACTCTGATGCTCTTGACCTGGCTCAGCTGTGAGGTCATGGCCTCAGACTGTCATTGCTGGGAGAGCTGGTCAAATTCTCCTCTTGATACTTACAGAGGTATGAGAAGGCAGGTGTAGACACAGAGGCTTCTTGAGGCTTAGATTTGTAAGTGACACACTTCCATGTCAGATTAGATTCTACTCATCAATGCAAGTCACATGGACAAAGCCAAAGTCAAGAGGCAGGTAGACACTTAGATTTTTCATGGGAAAAATGAAAAAGTTAACTGATAAAGAGTAAGGAAGAATAAGAGCAATGGTGTCAATAACTCAATCTACCTCAGAGTACACATAGACAACCTTAGTAAAAAAAAAAAAAAAAATCACGTATTTCTAATAACAGTCACCCAAATGTTTAAGTCAATTTTGCTTATTATTTTTGACATACATGAGTTTCTAAAATGTCCTTTCTCTATCCAGAATTATATGAAGATTGAACCCAAATTATATGTCCCCAACAGCCCAACATCCAATACTGGAATAGGGATACAATAACCACGGTAAACTCATTCTAATAGGAAAAATGATAGCAATTTTGTGTCACACAGGGCATATTCCTGAATTGTTTATTCTTAGCTTAGGGTTCTTAAAAATGATTCCCTCAGTTCTAGCATCTCAGTATGAATTCTGGAGCCATTATTTGTCATATTTACTGGTTCTATACATTGAAGTGAAAGGGGAGACATCTACCTTTTTCAGCATCCTCCTTGGACACTTGCAGGTAACATACTGAGTAATTTATCCATTTTTAGATACTAATCAACTTTCTCAGCCTGCTTCTTGCCTACAGAAACAGAATGATACTGTGACCTTATATTACGTCAAATGATACTGTGATCTTATATTATATTGATATAAAAGATTATATCAATCTTTTTCCATCTCTTTTAGCCCAGGTTAATGGAATATTTAATAACTTTGTCAAAAACTGTGTAAATTTTCTTTGCATTGGATTTCATTCACGTCTAAGAGGAAAAAAAATCCACTTCAAAGTGTGAACACATGGTATTTCAGCAACAAGCTTACTTTGGTTATGAGAATTTGTTGGCGATTTCCTGGACATGGACTTTATCCCCAGTCTATGACATAGTGATTACGCCCTTCATAAAGAAACTGGAGATGAAATCCTGTTTTATTTCCACTGCAGCAAGTACCTGAATTTCTGGGCTCTCTATTCCCTCAGTTTTGTTTGTACCCTACTCATCTTGTTTGAGGGTTTTCAGCTTTCTATTTTAATTTATTATTAATTGCAGTTTACAAAGCTAGTTTATGCTTTTAGCATTTTTTCTGCAAATACGCTTCCTTGAGATCCTAAGTTATTGGGTACACATATTTTGCATGGTACCACATGAAAACATAGTACCAAAACTTTCATCATTACATAAGACAAGTCACCATTTATTAAGCTTTTTGTAACATATCCCTTATGAGATTGTATAGTCCCAAAGCAAGATCACAGTATTAGTTTTTTGTTAAAGTAAACATATATATCCAGTTCTAAAATCATATCAATCTCGGTTTTGTCGGGAAAACAAATCTACTAGGAGGGCCCAAATACTAAAGAGTTTTATATAAGAATAGGAATTGCATGAACATCCACGGAAACATACACGCATGATAAACTAAAGTCACCACTTGACTTTGAAAAACTGGCATAAGTGGAAAAACTGGCATCATGGTATCATCTGTAAAGCTGTTTGCATTAAATACCCAAGGTGAGATGAAATCATAAGAGCTAATGGAAATGTCTGTGAAATTGCCACATAAGGAAAAGCTCCACTGTCTGATGAAACCGTGCCAGACCCTAAGAAACAATGTTCTCAATTTTATTTTTATTTTACCAACTTGAATGAGGTTCAGGTCCTTGTAAAATTCTAATCTGGTTTAATAAAATGAAGGTGATTCTGGGAACTTAGTATGCAACTCTTAGTCTTTTTTTTTGGGGGGGGGGTGATGACATACCCATGGAATATGGAGCTTCCCAGGCTAGGGGTCAAATGGAGCTATAGCCACTGGCCCACTCCACAGCCACACCAACACCAGATCTGAGCTGTCTGTGACCTATACCACAGCTCACAGCAATGCTGGATCCTTACCCACTGAGCAAGGCTAGAGATCAAACCTGCATCATCATGACTACTAGTAATATTCGTTTCCACTGAGCCACGAAGGGAACTCCAGTATGTAATTACTAAATAGGAGTGGTGGGAGGGATAACAAAGGGACCAGGATCCTGAACACTGCCCTTGCAACTGACCAGGTGACAACCTATGTTTGATTATGATCAACTACATTATATTTTACCTATGAAAACTGATAACCCCACTTTGATGATTAATCCCAAACTACTTTCTCTTATGTAGTTGCAATCTCAAAGATATTTTAAATCAGTTCTAGGTCAAGTTCTGACGCTGGTGTTTATGTTCTGAATGATACTGCCTTTCTGAAAATAAGACTTTTTTATAAGGAGAAAATTTTAAATAAATATATAGGAAATACTATTTTCAACTGGAAAACATAATTTTAAACTTTAAAAATGTATGATATACTTAGGAAAAAGTCATATTTGCTCTTTGATACCGCAGCAGCTAAATGACAAACACTTTCAATTCCCATGTGTACCACGAGTGGAATATTACAATATATCTGGCAAATGGAAAAACAGAAAACAGAATGGTGGATTCTGAGAAAGCTGCTAGAAAAGCAGAATTCCAGGGTAGAGATGCTAAATGCAGGTAATCTGAATAAATAAGAAAGCTGAAAATTCCTCCAGACTTTCCCAAGTCTTGATTAGTTTTCATGCTTGTTTAATACTGCCAATGGTCTCAAGAAGAGATATTTATCTCAATTCCCTAATGTGAAGAAACTGATGACATAAACTTCCCATCCTGCCTCCTGGATTTAAACCCGATGTCTTGGCCTTGGAACGATAAAAGCAGATTAATTTATCTGGTGTGGTGCAGATTCTATCTCTGCTAGAGCAGAAAAGGTGGGTCAAGAGGTATGTGCTCTAGGCGTTCCCATCCTGGCTCAGTGGTTAATGAATCCGACTAGGAACCATGAGGTTGCAGGTTCGATCCCTGGCCTTGCTCAGTGGGTTAAGGATCCGGCGTTGCCGTGAGCTGTGGTGTAGGTCGCAGACATGGCTCGGATCCCGCGTTGCTGTGGCTGTGGCAAAGGCCGGCAGCTACACTCCTGTTAAACCCCTAGCCTGGGAACCTCCATATGCCACGGGTGCGGCTCTAGATAAGGCAAAATGACAAAAAAAAAAAAAAGAGGTATGTGCTTTAAATTCTATGTTTGTCTTTTTGATACAGTGAGGCTTGTTAACATGTCTCTTCAGAATTTTATAAAATTGCAAGGAAAAAAATGTACAAAGATGTTGCACTACCATTGCTCTCACTTAGGTAACGCTGACTTTAGCTTTTTTTTAATCAAGGTATACTGCATCATGCTTTGCTGCACATTGCCATGTGTCTAAGTTCCTGTTAGATTCTTTCTCTGCAAATTGCTCTAACCAGGTAGGCAGCAATTCTGAAACTGACCTGATCTCAGTCAGTCACGGAGCTCCTGAACTTTTTAATAATGTAGAATTGAACTCTGTTCTTAAATAATTTTAGGACAATTGGGTCAAGTATAACTCCAGCAATTCAAATGGGAATCAAAAATCGAAATATTCAGGCAAAGCAGTTTTTGAGAAAAACCGCTAATTTACAGAAGGGAGAATTTTACCACTTTTCTAAGGAAACTGAGATGCCGTACCGGTGGGATCACTATGCTGAACTGTAGGGACGTAACTTTATGTTTGGTTTACCCAACTGCTCAGTGTACTCATTCATCTCCATTTATTCATTCACTGTACATGGAAGGTCTAAGGCTTTAGGCTACCAGGGGAATAAATGGCATCAGCAAAAGGAAAAATAAATAATTATTTAAGATGTTTTTTCAACTCAATCATCGCTAAGTAGGATATCTGTACCTTTTTTTTTATTTGTTTCAAAAACAATTTCTTTGCATAAAAATTAATACAACAAATGCTGTAGGCTTAACTTTGTAAAAAGTCATCCTGCTTTGTAGTGTCTGCAACTTCCTTCAGTGTGCCAGACTGGCTCCTCTCCTGCACACTGACTACCTTTTTGCCCTGTACAAGCCCTGCCCTCCACCTGACCTCCTCCCTTGCACGAGATATGCAGTCTTCCTGCCCTCCTTATGCGGCACAAGATCTCACCCTGCAGTACCTTTCTATCCTGCACCATACGTACACCATTTCTGTCCTTCTGTCCTTTATTTATTTATTTATTGTCTTTTTGCCTTTATTTATGTAGAGCTGCACCCGCAGCATATGGAGGTTCCCAGGCTAGCGGTCTAACAGGAGCTGTAGCCCCCGGCCTTCGCCACAGCCACAGCAACGCGGGATCCAAGCCGCGTCTGCAACCTACACCACAGCTCACAGCAACGCCGGATCCTTGACCCACTGAGCGAGGCCAGGGATCGAACCCGCAACCTCATCGTTCCTAGTCAGATTCGTTAACCACTGAGCCACGAAGGGAACTCCTCCTGCTGCCCTTCTTAAAATCTGCATCCAAGTGCCCACCTCCCCTGTAAATGTTTGCACTACTTCTCTCCTCGTGCCCTGCACCAGATCTGAAAACTGAGCTGCCCTGCCCAGGCAGGCTGGGCACTTTCCGCTCTGGTGTCCCCGATGGTACTGTTTATGGAGGTTCCCTGTTGAATACGTTATAAATTCTAGCAAGGGAGATGGAGTTAATGGAGATAATATTTACAATGTCAAGTTTTCAGCAAACTTCGGTTATGTCAGTGCCGTTAACAACACCAATATTAATTAACGCTGCTTCAGCTTTGGCTTCTATCACTGAGTCCTAGATGAGCTACTACACCCAAAGTGGAGTGGGAATTTTAGCGAGTGACTTTATTCAAGTCACATTTTTACTTAACCTGAGTTTCCTACCTATCCTCCTCATCATCACATGAGGTTTGTCCTTTTATATTTTAAGTTACAGTAAAAAAAATAATAATAATAAGTAAGATTTGCAGAGTTAAATAGCTTGTTTTCCACAAGCTTACTGCCACAGGTCTCTTTGATAATCTGCTCTAGATGTGTGGCCAAAATACCATCTGACCGCTCAGAGACTTGAAAGTTTGATTCCATACCAGTACAACTTCGTATTTTAAAAATAGCTTACACCACCTTTTTATTGGGAAATTATTTAATAAAATCATATACATGCGAAATATCTAAAAATAATGGTTCTTACTTTCTTCCTCAGGAGAGAACTGTAATTAAGACCATGTACTCAGGTAATCAGAATTCACAGAATCAAACATTAAGTGCTTATTTTATCCTTGTGGGGCTCTTTGGTGAAACCAAGCACTCCATCCTCCTCTACACTGCGACCTTCCTCTTCTTCTTGATGGCCCTAGCTGGGAACAGCCTCCTCATCGTCCTGATCCCCGTGGAGCCCCGCCTACACACCCCCATGTACTTCTTCATCAGCCAGCTCTCCCTCATGGACCTTATGTACATATCTGTGACTGTGCCCAAGATGCTTATGAGCCAGGTGACGGGTGATCATACAATTTCTCCTGTGGGTTGTGGGATCCAGATGTTCTTCTATCTGACCCTTGCTGGAGCTGAGTTTTTCCTTCTCTCTGCCATGGCCTATGACCGATATGCTGCCATTTGCAGACCCCTCCATTACCCCCTGCTGATGAACCACAGGGTCTGTATACGCCTGGTGTCTGGCTGCTGGTCCCTAGGAATGACTGATGTTTGTTGCTCACCCCATCTCTATGAGCTTCCCCTTTTGTCGTTCCAGAAAAATCCTGAGCTTTTTCTGTGAGGCTCCTGCCGTGCTGAAGCTCTCTTGTTCTGACATCTCCCTCTACAAGCTGCTCATGTACCTGTGCTGTGTTCTCATGCTGCTCATCCCCATCACAGTAATCTCAAGTTCATATGTTCTCATTCTGCATCTCATCCATATGATTAATTCAGCCAAGGGCCACAGGAAAGCCTTTGCCACCTGCTCCTCCCACATGATTGTAGTGTTGCTCTTCTTTGGTGCTTCTATCTACACCTATATGCTTCCTGGGTCCTACCACACAGCTGAGCAGGACATGATGGTGTCAACATTTTACACCATTATAACCCCTGTGCTGAACCCTCTCATTTACAGCTTCCGCAATAAAGATGTCACAGAGGCTGTGAGGAGCAGAATGCCTTCAGGTCTGTGCTTTAGAAAAGCTGTAAAAAGGAAAGCAAAGGCATGACCGTGTCTTTTTCCCTTTTTATGTTATTCATTTCCTTCCTATTTGTCTTCTCCCTTGTCCACTGGTTCCAGGGTCTCCAACATGAATCCTGCTATAACTTTCTTCTTTATTATGCATGAATTATTTCTCCTCCATCCTGTTAACTCACCATAAACTATCTCCTTATTTTTAATGTCCTTATACCCCTTTTATTGTGAGGTTATAATTGACATAAAGAAAACTGCATGTAGCGCCTTTTATCTGACCTCCAATCCCAAATTTATTGATCAATTTAGTATGAACCCTGGGTGTGAGAACCTTAATTTTAAATTTGGCTTATTGAGAAAAGTCCAGATCCCAGCATAACCCTGGAGGGAATATTGGTGTTTTCCTTCCTTTACCTCATAATTCACATGTGGAACCACGGAGTTCTAATAAGTGCTGTTACATATCAGTAAAGACAATGAATACATTTTTTCAAATCATGGATATGACATATAGAGGTAAATACCAATGTTTTCAATGCTATTTGACTGTCCAAATCACTTAGACCAAATGCCAATTCTCATTAGATTTCCTGAGAATTAATATATCATATAACTTCAAATGTCATGAAGATACGTAACAATTTTTTTTAATTGTTTCTTGCTTTTTTGCTTTTTAGGGCCACAGGTGCAGCATAAGGAAATTCCCAAGCTAGGGGTAAAATCAGAGAGCTATAGCTTCTTGCCTACACCACAGCCACAGAAACACAGGATCCAAGCTGCATCTGTGGCCCACACTATAGTTCTCAGCAACACCAGATCCCTAAATCACTGAACGAGGCCAGGTATCAAATTTTCATCCTCTTGGATACTAGTTGGATTTGTTTCTGCTGAATCACAATAGGAACTCCCATAAAAATAATTTTGTAGTTTGTTTTTTATGCTTTAATTCATAGTGGGAAGTGGTCTGCCATACTTGTTCTAAAAGTAGCAGACTTGGAGAATGGGGATTTAGGGAATCCTAATCTTCTTAGTTATTTCCTTCTGAAACAGGGAAAAGTAATAGAAGTTTTAGGACTATTCACCGGTTATTAGTTATTTTACTGTATATGATGTCTTTAATTCTACCAGAGCATCAAGCCACTATTACTTTCATGAATAAAATAATGAATATGTCTAGTGTTTCTGAAGTGTGACAAATTAAAAAAGATGCATTTACTCTGATTAATGTGCAAGAAGGAGTTTAGGGTTCCATATTTTAGTGTTAATACCATGTGGAACAGAGCACTGATCTTGCCATCAAGATACAGATGTGACGTGTTCCTATGCCTGCTGCATTTCAATAAATGGACAAGCCTTTTCTTCACATGACATGAAAAAACATTTTTGCCTCTCGTTTATGATTACTCTTTCAGTGCATGAAAGTAATTTTTCTGAAATTAGAAATAACCCTACCAAGTCAAGAAAAAGGCAGTACCTAAAAGTAAGCGATGTTTCTCTAGAGGTAGGTAGAATTTTAGATTTAGAAATAGATAAAGGAATAAAATAAAGGAATAAAAGAAGCAAAACTCCAAATGGACACTATACAAAAGGCATGTTAAATATTAAACACATTATGTATCCTTATTATTAGCTTTTGATATGTATTTTCCAATCAATTTTATTTGGTTTTAATGAGTGTGTGGTTTAGCTGTTTGTCATTCAGAAACACAAAGTGCAAAGAAAAACTAAAATCCTGAATTTGAATTGATCCATATATTGACTTGCTGTTGTGATACGATGAAATGAAGTGAAAAGGAATAGTCTTGGGGTCACTTCAGTATCTGTCTCTGTAGTTCTCAAGAATTGTGTGACATTTTTGAGCTTACCCTTACTCTCAAAGTGGCCTCACAACACTTTTGAGAAGGGGAAAGCAGAATTTCTTAATCAAGTTCCTTGAAGTTAGGTGGGATAATATGCAGACATCCCATAACATCTGATCCAAACTATGAGTTTTCTTCTTACCTCTGTACTTCCTACATTCCTTCTTTGCCTTCAAGTGGTGTTAGGGTCAGATTGTGCAGGGTCAGAGAGGCTTCCAGCTAAATTCTAACTTTGCTATTCAGCAGCTCAATTAAGCCAATTACCCCACTACGGTCTTGGTTTCTCTACCAGTAAAATAGAACTATCAATATGAATATCATCACAGGGCTTCGAATAGTGAATGGATTTAACTCATTTGCCCAGCGTAGAGCCTCATTCTTGAAAGGTCTAGATAACTGTTGACCCCTCGCATGTGTGACTAGATGAAGGTGACTTTGCCCAGGACTCTGTCCCTGTATGTCTGCTACGTTTTGTCACAGACGAGAGGGAGCCAGTGTGGACCCTGTCACATGAGAAGAGCTCATCAGCTATTTGTTGAACTAAAGAACAATATTTCTGGTATTTTTTAATCTTCCAATTAAGTGGACAGTTCCACATGAGTATTTGATTTATCTGTAAAACCATCTTGTATAAAAATGCATAGCATTCTTCTCTCACAAATTTGTACTTATCAATGGTCCTTTGATATGTCTTAAAAATATCGTTTTAGAATTGCTTCTTCTTGCATTTTAAAAATTCGTCCATGTTATTGCATCATGAGTTCATTCACTTTTCTGCTCCATAGTATTTAATTCATTGACCATACTGCAATTAGTTCATATGCTCCATTGTTGGTAAATACTTATGTTGTCTTCAGGTTTTAGCAGCTGCAAATAATGCTGCTATGTACATTTTAGTATACTATGTACTGATGGTATGAATTTTATATCCCATAATCAATAAACATATCACAGAATCAGAGAGTATCATGTAATTTTCTGGCATCTCAGGTGATGTCTTCATTTTCATTGCTGTCAACGGTTATTTGTGCCTTCTCTTTGATTTCTTGTTTGTTATCAGTATTGTTCATTTCTTCAAAGCACTGTCTTCTAGCTTTGTTAATCTTCTTCATTCTCTATTTTGTTTATTATCTTTGGTTTTCATTTGCCATTATTTTATATTTTATAGATGTTTAAATTTAAATTTAAAAATATATTAATATATCGATTTAAGACTCTACATTCCTTCATACTTGGTAAATTCTATAGATTTTCTGCATCCACTTTTTTATTTTGCCCAAGTGTTATTTAAAATAATATTTTTTTTTGTCTTCTTTGCCTTTATGTAGAGCCACACCTGCGGCATATGGAGGTTCCCAGGCTAGGGGTCTAACAGGAGCTGTAGCCGCCCGCCTTCGCCACAGCCACAGCAACGCGGGGTCCGAGCCGCGACTGCAACCTACACCACAGCTCACAGCAACGCCGGATCCTTAACCCACTGAGCAAGGTCAGGGATCGAACCCGCAACCTCATGGATCTTAGTCAGATTCATTAACCACTGAGCCACGAAGGGAACTCCTAAAATAATATTTTATAATTGACAACCATATGAGACATTCTCATTTAGCTTTTAATTCAGTTTGAATTCTAATACCATTTTTAAAAGATTGAATCTTCTCAAAACGTTGTATAGCATAATTCATGGCTCTTTTGAGTATTCAATTTTGGGGACTATTCCATATGATCCACTGTTGCTGAATGTAGTGTTTTTCAGCTGGAAGCTGCAACTTTACATTTTTAAGATCTCCTCTTGCACATTAATAGAAAAAGGTGACACATGTAAAATGACAAATCACTCCTGTTTTTTTATGTGTTAATGCATCAAATTTTAAAACCTCCTTGGGTAAAACTACACACCTGGCTGACTACCTGACTACAAGTCTCCTGGAAATACCAGGTCCAGAATGTGTTTCATAATTTTCCTAAAAAGAAATGAGATTGATCCTGTCTATGAATGTTCAGGTTGTCACTCCTCCAATACTTCTAATTGGGTCTGTTATATTTACATCAGTGACACTGGACTAGTAGAACAGGAAATATAGATGACAATGTTAAGTGGTTCCATTCCTTTGGAAAGTGTAATCCAAGCGCAGACTCTTTCTGGACTGTAATCAAAAATGTTACCAAACAAAACCTGGTTCCTACCTCCACTTAGGCCCCTAGTTGCAATAATTATTTTACTGACCTTTGACCTCAATTTTGTAATCCATTTGTTAAGTTTGTCTCTT
Source organism: Catagonus wagneri (assembly GCA_004024745.2). NCBI lineage: Eukaryota > Metazoa > Chordata > Mammalia > Artiodactyla > Tayassuidae > Catagonus > Catagonus wagneri. Next base: position 1,967,565 of record PVHT021183702.1, on the reverse strand, counting down.
CCAGACTACAGCAGCTTTCCTAACAAGATAATAGTGATGCAGGGATTACAGCCACACCTCAAAAGAAGCCTGCCCGAATAACAGAAGAAATCACCCTGGAACAACTTGACAAGACAGGATGAGAGTTCTGTGGACCCAATTAGATAAAGTTATGAGCGCCATGCCAACCTAAAGAAGCTACAAAAGATAGAGATCACCCTTCATCTTCCCAATAAGGATTTAGTGGGTTCACATCTCTCCGGGGGGGGATTTGAAGCAGGAGGCAGAAGGGTCACAGGCTGAACAACTGCAATCTGTTCCCTGTGGACAGATAACTTCAAGCTAAAAACTGCATCCGTCTTGGATAAAAGATAAAGACCATTTATCTCTCACTCTTGAGGTCAATGAGATATCCAGAGCAGAACTACACAGGTGAAGAAAGGTTCATCAGGGGTCAGAGAAAAGAGGGGCACCAGATCAGAGTACATCCTGCCAACTTCCCATAAAGTGCTAAAATCCATTCTGAGGGCAGGGCCTTGAGTCAGGTTGAAGTCAGATGAAGCAAGATGATGGGCCAGAGGAAGTCTGGAAGGAATGCCCCAACACAGGTGATTTAAATTACCTCCAAACATGAATTTTCTCTCTTCCTCTCTTGTTTCTCTCTTGCTCTTTTTCTCTCCGCCTCACACCACCACCCTGAGCCTGCCTATGCTTTCTCCACACCTCTTCTCTCCCTTCTCTCTTTAAGTCAGCACTTATTTGCCTCATCAAAAAAACTGTGCACATTTTTAAAATTTTCATCTATATCTTCTGTCAGTTATACAGGACAGATGGAATGTGTTAAGATTGCCAACTATTTTTTTTTCTCTTTAGTTTCATCTGATTTTATTTGGTATATCTTAGAGGCATTGTATAAAAATCATAACATTTTCCAAATGTCATTGTACATTTTATTTTTTATTATTTTTGTGTATTTTGTATGTATAAGTGATTTTACTTGTTTTTATTGATGAGTTTTTTCTATTTTGCCTTATGAACCAAATTTTTTAGGTTATGCTTTGCATAAAATATCTCCATTTAAAAAAATTTTACAGTGTTGCCGTGATCTGTGATCACAGACATGGCTCAGATCTGGCATTGCTGTGGTTGTGGCATAGGCCAGCAGCTATAGCTCCGATTGACCGCTAGCCTGGGAACCTCCATATGCTGTGGGTGTGGCCCTTAAAAAAGACAAAAATCCGCAAGTCTGTTCTCCAAGTCCTTGATTTTCTTTTCTTTTCTGCATAAAGTTTCATTTGTGCATTATATTAGAAAGGGTGGGGGAGGGGATGGGATGGTAGGGGGGTCTGGGGTTAATAGCTGTAGACTGTTGCCTCTGGGCTGGAAAAGCAAGGAGATCCTACTGTATAGCACTGGGAACTGTGTCTAACCACTTGTGATGAATCCATATATGTATGTGTAACCCTGTCACCACGCTGTACAGCTGGGTATAATGGAAAAAAAAATTAAAAAAATAAAAAATAAAAAATAAAATGAAAAAAACAAGGACAAAAAAGTTTTAATCCCTCTATACAATGTAAAAAGTAGGTAGGACTTTAAGATGCCCAGATGCCCTTTCTCTTTTCCAACACATATGCAATTTTTGTCAGCTATTTTTGTATGTCTCCATTTAATTGGTAAAGGATATGAATATAAATTTCTCCAAAGCAGGCATACAGAAGGCCTTTAGACATATGAAGAGATGTCCACAATCCAATAATTACCATGTAAATGCAAATCAAATCCACAGTGAGATATCACTTCAAACCTGTCAGAATGTCTATTATCAAAAAGATAATAGGAGTTCCCTTTGTGGCTCAGTGGTTAACGAATCCGACTAAGAACCATGAGGTTGCAGGTTCGATCCCTGACCTTGCTCAGTGGGTTAAGGATCCGGCGTTGCCGTGAGCTGTGGTGTAGGTTGCAGACGCGGCTCGGATCCCACATTGCTGTGGCTGTGGTGAAAGCGGGTGGCTACAGCTCCTGTTAAACCCCTAGCCTGGGAACCTCCATATGCCACAGGTGCGGCTCTAGATAAAAAAGGCAAAAAGACAAAAAAAAAGAAAACAAAAAGGTAATAAATAACAAGTGTAAATGAGGCTATGGAGAAAAGGAAACCCAAGTACACTGTTGGTTGGAATGTAAATTGGTACAGCCACTAAGAAAAACATTATGGAAGTTCCTCAAAACCTTAAAAATGGAACTGTCATATGATTTGTAATTCCACTTCTGGGTATCTATCCAAAGGGAAAAAAGTAGCACTAATTACATAAGATCTATAGATCGGTGGAACAGGACAGAAAGCCAAGACGTATATCCAAGCACCAATGGCCAACTAATGTATAACAAAGGAGGTGAGAACATACAGTGGAGGAAAGAAGACTCTTCAATAAACGGCACTGGATAAACTGGACAGCTATGTATAGAAGAATGAAATTAGAGCAGTCTCTAACATCATACACGGCCATAAACTCAAAATGTATTAAAGACCTAAATGTAAGGCCAAATATTCTAAAACTCCTGGAGTAAAACTTAGGCAGAAAACTCTTTGATGCAAATGGCAGCATCATCTTTTTTTGATCCACTTCCTAGAATAATGAGAATAAAAAGAAAATAAACCAATTAGACCTAGCTACACCTAAAAGTTTGCACAGCAAAAGAAATCATAAACAAAAAGAAAATACAACCAACAGAATGAGAGAAAATCTTTAAAACAATGAGACCAACTAGGGATCAATTTCTGAAATATACAAACATCACATGAAATTTTATATCAAAAAACAAATTAAAAATGGGGAGAATTCTGAACACAATCAATCTGATACATTACATTGAGAATATGAAGTGGGGAAGGACAATGGAGGATTAATATGTCATGCTCACCTTCTCCCACAAACACATTAAAAAAAAAAATCTACATGTAGAGCAGTTTGCACAGAACAGCTACTGAATGCTGGCAGAATTTAAACATTCCAAAAGGGCAAAAAAACCCTCCACATAACTCAGTAGAACACAAGAAAAAAAGGGATAGAGAGACAAAAGGAATCAGGATGAGATGGGACTAGCACTCTTGAGATGGAGCTGTGAAAGAGAAAAGGAACCCGCACCCTGGGAAGACACCTAACTGATGGGAAGATCTGCTGAGATGGAGGGACATCACAGTCGCCAAGAAAAGTGCAGTAGCTGGACTGAGGGTAAAGCAGAGTGAGAGCCAAACAAATCATCTGAACCACTGGCCCAGACACCACTGCCTTATATGCTCAGGCAGGGTCTGGACACTGAAACTCAGGCTCTGGAGGTCAGTTCCAGGGAGAGGACTAGGGTTGGCTGTGGGGAGACAAGACTGAGGGGCTAGGGAGCAGTGTGCCACAGGCTGGGGAGTGGAATGCCAGAGGCCAGGAAACCCGGGAGGGAGGTCTGGGCCCACAGGAGAAGCAAGGCACCATTGTTGAGGAGGGCGATAGAGGAGGTGTGGACTGTCATAGGGATCTCTTTCCCTGTGCACACTCAAACTCTCAGAAGATGGCTCAGGCTACAGGTGGTGAGAACCCACTTGTTCTGGCTAAGGGAGACTGGGCACCACTTATGCAGGCTCCAGGTGGCCACGCACCTCTTGTGTGGGCTAAGGGTGGCAGGGGACTAAGCATGATTTGGTGCCTCTTTCGTTTTCTATGGGCATCAGGGACAAAATACAGAAGTCATCTCAAACACCAGAGGGAGGTGTGGCCTGCCACCACTAGGGGTCAGTGAAGGCTCAACCTGTGGCCACAGTCACCACATAGGTCAGCAAAAAGAGAACACTGCAACCAAGCACCACCCATTGTTGCTCTCACTCCCCTGGGAAGACACTCACCCACCTGCTGCCAAATGCTCTGGGCAGTGCCCACACATGCTTGATCACTGTCATTACCCAGGACACTGCAACTAGGAGAGATTGTGCAGCAAATCCTGTGTGGGCTAAGGGGAATGGGGTACTTCCTACATGGCCTAGAGGTGGTGGAAGTGAACCAAAAAAGTTATCTCTGACTCCAGGGGTGGGTGTGGCCAACCACCACCAAGGGTCTGTGAACAGGGTCCTAAATGACACAATAGAAAAGTTAGACTTCATTGACATTTTCAGGACATTACATCAAAAAAAAAATCAGAATATACATTCTTTTCAAATTCACGTGGAATATTCTCAAAGATTGACACATACTGGGGCACAAAACTAACCTCAACAAATTTGAGAATATAAAAATAATTTCAAGTATCTTCTCTGACAACAATGACATGAAACTAAAAATCAACCAGAAAAGAAACAAAAAAACTGACTACAGGAAGAATAAACAACATGCTAATAAAAAAAATGGATCAAGGAGATAATCAAAAGGGAAATTAAAAAATACCTTGAGACAAATGATAACAAAGACACAACAATTCAAAATCTATGAGATTTGACTATGTTCCATTGGTTTATTTTTGCTTTTATTTCTGTTGCTTTGGGAGACTGACCTGAGAAAATATTTGTAAGGCTGATATCAGAGAATGTTTTGCCGATGTTCTCTTCCAGGAGTTTGAAGTTTCCGTGTCTCATATTTAAGTCTTTAAGACATTTTGAGTTTATTTTTGTGCATGCCGTGAGGGTCTATTATGTTTCATTGATTTACATGTGGCTGTCCAGTTTTTCCCAACATCACTTGCTGAAAAGACTGTCTTTTTCCCATTTTATATTCTTGGCTCCTTTGTCAAAGATTAATTCACCATAGCTTTCTGGGTTTATTTATGGGTTCTCTATTCTCTTCCATTAGTCTGTATGCCTGTTTTGATAACAGTACCATGCTGTTGTGATTACTGTGGCCCTGTAATATTGCCTGAAGTCTGGGAGAGTTATGCCTCCTGCTTGGTTTTTGTTCTTAAGTATTGCCTGGGCAATTCTGGGTCGTTTGTGGTTCCATATAAGTTTTTGGATTGTTTGTTCTAATTCTGTGAAAAATGTCATGGGCAATTTGATAGGAATTGCATTGAATCTCTTTGGGTAGTATGGCCATTAAAAAAAAGCCAACTTACAGAACGGGAGAAAGTAGTTTCAAACAATGCAACTGAAAAGGGCTTAATCTCTAAAATATACAAACAACTTATATAACTCAACAGCAAAAAAGCCAACAACCCAAATGAAAAATGGGCAAAAGATCTGAATAGGCATTTCTCCAAAGAAGATATACAGGTGGCCAATAATCACATGAAAAAATGCTCAGGAGCACTGATTATTAGAGAAATGCAAATCAAAACTGCTATGAGGTGAGTTCCCGTCATGGCTTCATAGTTAACAAATCCAACAAGGAACCATGAAGTTGTGGGTTAGAGCCTTGGCCTTGCTCAGTGGGTTAAGGATCAGACGTTGCCAAAAGCTGTGGTATAGGTCACAGATGTGGTTCCGACCCTGCATTGCTGTGGCTGTGGCATAGGCTGGCAACTACAACTCCAATTAGACCCCTAGCCTGGGACAGTCCATATGCCACAGTTGCGGCCCTAGAAAAGACAAAAACAATACAAAACAAAAAATTACTATGAGGTACCACCTCACGCCAGTCAGAATGGCCATCATTAATAAGTCCACAAACAACAAGTGCTGGAGGGGGTGCAGAGAAGAGGAACCCTCTCACACTCTTGGTGGGAATGTAAGCTGGTGTAACCACTATGGAAAACAGTATGGAGGCAACTTAGAAAACTATACATAGAACTACCATATGACCCAGCATTCCCACTCCTGGCATATACCCAGACAAAAGTTTCCTTAAAAAAGACACATGCACCTGCATGTTCACTGCAACACTATTTTCACAATAGTGAAGACATGGAACTAACCTAAATATCCATCAAGAGATGATTGGACTAAGAAGATGTGGTATATATACACAATGGGATAAAAAAGAACTAAGCTATAAAAAATAGCAAAATAATGCCATTTGCAGCAACATGGTTGTAACTAGAGACTCTCCGATTAAGTGAATTAAGTCTGAAAGAGAAAGACAAATACCATATTGTTTCACTTATATCTAGAATCTAATACAGGGCACAAATGAAGCTTTCTACAGAAAAGAAAACCATGGACATGGAGAACAGACTTGTGGTTTCTAAGAGGGAGGGAGATATATTGGGAGGAACTGGGAATTTGGCGTTAATGGATGTAAACTAATATCCTTTGGAATGGATAAGCAATGGGATCCTGCTGTATAGACTGGGAACTATGTCTGGTCACGTGTGATGGAGCATAGTAGGGTGAGAAAAAGAATGTATATATGTATGTGTGACTTGGTCACCTTGCTGTGGAGCTGAAAATTCATAGAACACTATAAATCAGCTATAATGGAAAAAATAAAAATCATTGTAAAAAAATCTATGGGATCCTGAAAAGCAGTGCTTAGAGGGAAATTCATAGAGATACAGGCCTTCCTCAAAAAGGAAAAATCTCAAATCAACAATTTAACTGACCGCCAGAATGAATTAGAAAAAGAAGAACAAACATAACCAAAAGTCAGCATTAGGAAGGAGATCGTAAAGATCACAGAGGAAATCAATTAAATAGAGATTCAAAAAACAATAGAAAAAATCAATAAAACCAAGATCTGGTTCTTTGAAAGGTAAAAAAAAATTGACAAACCTCTGGCCAGACTCACCAAGAAAAGGAGAGAAAGAACTCAAACAAAATAAGAAATTAAAAAGGGAAATCTCAACTGATACTGAAGAAATACAAAAAAAAATAAGATATTACTATGAACAATTCTATGCCAAGAAATTTGGCAACATAGAAGAAATGGACAACTTTATATAGACTGACACCCCGCCAAAACTGAGTAAAAAAGAAATAGACACAACTGAAGAGACCAATCACTAGAAATCATATTAAATAGTTAAAGTCATTTGTAAGGAAATTTGGATTGCCTAGCACCTTTCAAAATGACAATGGACTTGCATTTGTCTCCACTCAAACACAACAGGTATCATATTGATCTGAAACTAAATTCATTATGGAGACCACCATCAAGAGAAAAAACTAAAAACAAATAAATAAAAGAGCACTGATAAAATATAACAGGAGACTAATTTTACTTGGAGTAAGTCCTTGGCAGATGACATGCTATGATTTAAGTGGCTCCCAGAAGTAAACTTAAATTAAGCTCTTTTGAAATAGTGTATGGTAGGTCATTCCAGGTGTCTTCCCAGGCAGGGTAATGTCTAAAAGGATCTAGCAGTTGCTGACAATGCTAAGATTATAGGTTCTATTAACATCAGGTCAAAGAGTTTACTTCCAATATTCTTGCCCACTCAACTGAGGAGGTTCTGTGTCCTTTCTGACCAGAGGATCAAGTCCTCCTCAAATCCTGGAGAGAACAAGGATCCAAACATCAACTTGCAGCTAAGTGATCAAGCCCATAGGAGGTGCTACTGACATGCACTACTATGCTAAAAGAGCCAAGATAAAATAGTAGATTAAAACACATTCCTCCGAGGAGGTTGAGAGATGGTGGATTAGTAATATGTAAGGTTCACCTACTCCCAAAACACATTGAAAATCCATTGAAATGTGGGACTATTTGTTGAACACTGACAAAAGACTCATGGAGAGATCTGGGGCTGGCTATGTGGGAAAAAGATGGCCTTGGCCACACAGAGATAGCCTGGAGGGACTAGAGTCTAAGATGACTACATTTGAAGGTGTAAGCTGAGGAAACCCAGGTGTTCTTAGAGGCCTTATTTGGGGGCAGGATCCACCACTAGAGCCTTATTCCTTGTGCATTCTCTCAGGCTGCAGGATACCAGCTACTCAAAATCCAGGAGCCACCAAGAAGCAACTGTTGCCTAGCAACAGCTTGGGAGCATCCCCTGCCCTTAGGGCTACAGAGAATACAGAGCAGGCAAAGTGATCTTGGAAATAGCACAGCTCTGAGATCCCTGCCAGCAAACAGGAAGGGCATCACAGAACTGGCAAACACTGTGCAGCTACATGAACAGCTACAGAGAGAATATTTTAGCAACAGTTAAGTAGCAGCCCCCATCCTTGGGGCTACAGAGAATGGTCCATAGAGTTACCAAACACAGGGAGGGACTGTGTAAGTGTATCCCCCCACAGGTATAGAGAGCAGTCCTGAGAGCCCCCCTGACACTGGGAGGGACTGCAGGAGGAGCTTCTTTCTTTTCCAGCTATAGGAAATGGTCCTGAGAGATCCACTGTAGTAAGAGGGCTCACAGGAGTCACTGCTGCACCCCACACACCCACTTAAAAAGGAATCCCATGAACCATGAACCACTGCCAACTCTCTCATGGACCCCATTACTAGGAGCCACCTGGCTCCAGAAGAGATGGTATGATACAACTGCTCCCATTACATGCTCTGGGTATATGAGAATTGCAGGAATAGGCACCTGTTGTTGCACTATATACCTGCTGTCAAGGAGATGATAATCTTAAAAAGCCAGACAACGATGAGACAACAAGAAATAGCCTTCAGGAGTTCCCGTTGTGGTGCAGTGGAAATGAATCCGACTAGGAACCATGAGGTTGCAGGTTCAATCCCTGGCATCACTCAGCGGGTTAATGACCCAGTGTTGCCATGAGCTGTGGTGTAGGTTGCAGATGTGGCTCAGATCTGGCATTACTGTGGCTATGATGTAGGCAGGCAGCTGTAGCTCTGATTAGACCCCTAGCCTGGGAACTTCCACATGCTGCAGGTGCAGCCCTAAAAAAAGACCAAAAAAAAAAGGGGGGGAGGAATAACCTTCAGACGAAAAACCAAGACAAAAACAACTAAATGAAGAAGATATAGGTAATCTAAAAAAAAAGATTTCAGTGTGATAATAGTAAAGATGGTAAAAGAATAAATAAAATTATCATTGTTTGAAGATGACATGATATTATACCTAGAAAATTTAAGACACTGTAGGTAAAGTTGCAGAGTAAAAAATTAATACCCACTGCATTTCTGTACACTAACAATGAATGGAAAAAGAAATTGGGGAAAAATCTCATTTACCATCATATCAAGTAAAATAAAGTATCTAGGAATAAGTCTACCCAAAGAGACAAAAGTCCCGTACTCTGAAAACTATAAGACAATGATAAAAGAAATCAAAGGTGACTGGACACAAGCAGATTAAAGACATACCATGCTCTTGGATGGAAGAATATTGTCAGAATGACTCTACTACCCAAGGCAATTGAGAGACTTAATGAAATTCCTATCAAATTACTAAGGACATTCTTCACAGAACTAAAACAAAATATTTTAAAATTTGTATGGAAACACAGAAGATCTCAAATAGCCAAAGAAATATTGAAAAATAAAACTGGAACTAGAAGAGTCAGGCTCCCAAACTTCATACACTACAAAGCTACAATCATCAAAAAGTATGATAATAGAACAAAAATAGAAATATAGACTGGTGGAACAGGATAGAAAGCCAAGAAATAAACCCAAGCACCTATGTTCAACTACTCTATTACAAAGGAGGAAAGAACATACAATGGAAGAAAGACATTTCAATAGGTGGTGCTGGGAAAACTGGACAGCTCCATGATAATTAATAAAATTAGAATACACTCTCACACCATTAACAAAAATAAACTCAAAATGGATTAAAGACCAATATGCAAGTTCAGATACTTGAAACTCCTAGAGGAAAATAAGCTGAACTCTCTTTGACATAAATCACAATAATATTTTGTTTGATCTTCCTCCTAGAATAATGATAATAAAAACAAAAGTAAATCAATGGGACATAATTAAACTCAAGAGTTTTGCACAACAAAGGAAACTCTTAAAAAAGGAAATAAGAACCCACAGATGGGAGAAAATATTTGCAAACAATGCAACCTACAAGGGCCTAACCTCCAAATTATACAAACAGCACATGCAACTCAAAAAAAAAAAAAAATAGCCCAATTGAAAAATGGGCAGAAGACCTGAACAGATATTTCTCCAAAGAACACATACAAATGGCAAGTAGGTACATGAAAAAAAATGCTCAACACATCTAATTACTAAAGAAATGTAAATCAAAACTACCTTGAGGTACCACCTCAAACCAGTCAGAATGGCCATCATTTTATAGCCAACAAATAACAAAAGCTAGAAAGGGTGTGAAGAAAAGGGAAGATTCCTTCACTGTTGGTGGGAATTGAAACTGGTAAAACCACTATGGAAAACAGAATGAAAGTTCCTCAGAAGACTAAATATAAAATTACCATATGATATATCGTTCCCACTCCTGGGCATCTATCTAGACAAAACTTTCATTCAGAAAGTTATATCCAGTCTTATGTTCATTCCAGCACTATTCACAATAGCCAGAACATGGACAGAGTGTAAATGCCTATTGACAGATGAAATTTTTTTTAAGATGTGTCACATTAATACAATGGAATACTACTCAGCCATAAAAAAGAGTAACATAATGTCATTTGGAGAAACACTGATGAAACTAGAAATTGTCATATGAAGTGATGTAAGACAGAAAGAGGAAGACAAATACCACGTGATATCACTTATATGTAGAATCTAAAATATGAAAGAAATGATCCTATCTATAAATCACAAACAACAGAAATAGTTCATGGATATGGATACCAGACTTGTTGCAGCTAGGAAGGAGGGGGCAAAAGTGGGATAGATGAGGGACTTGGGCTTGATATATACAAACTATTACATTTAGATTGGATAAGCAATGAGTTCCTACTGTCCAGTGAAGGGAACTATATTCAATAATTTGAAGTGGAACATAATGACAGACAGTATGAGAAAAATGTTATATGTATATATATATATATATATATAAAACTGTCACTATGCTATACAGCAGAAACTGACACAACACTGTAAATCACCTATACTCTAATAAAAAAATAAACTAAAAATAAAATCCACTACCCCAGAAACTGAATGGAATGAAGAAGACTTTGTCCTATATAAGTTGCTGTTTCAAGTCAAGCCTCCTATCAGACAAGTAATGATGAATTTTTCTCTATATTTTTTTTTTTTACTTCACAGCTGATGGCCACTTGTTGGAAAGTATCAAAGGGGGAAATAACGCCCCTTTCAAAAAATATATGCAGGATTTAAATATAGCATAAGCGAGAGAATCCTGGGTTTCCTCATCCAAGTGCTGGAGTTTTTATGTTCGGGTGTTTAAATATTGTAAAAGAGCCATAGAAAGGAAAGCAATATCTTCCTAGCCTAGGACTCAGGAATACTTCAGACCTACTTGAACAGCTGCAAGAAAAAAATAATCCAACATCAAGAAGTTTACAAAAACCATGAACACACCCTCCTTCTTAAGTGTAAAAGAAGCCTGAATTCTAACCCAGGTAAAATGGTCCTTGTCACATTAGTTCACCGTCTTTTCAATCTGCTGGCTTTTCAAATAAAGCTGATATTCCTTGTGCCAAATCTCCTCCAGAATTATTGACCTTTTATGCAGCAAGCAGTATGAGCTTGGACTCAGTGACAATAACACAATTTGAAGAAGGATTTTGAAAAGCAATTTTAGTGTTGTGTTATGAGGAAACTTGAAACATATAATTCCCTCTGGTAAATTAACTTAGTAAAAATTACATTCAGAGAATACTTCCTATAAAAGCACATTTATTCAGCTCAAATTGTAATTCAGAAATGTAATGCAAAATTACTATTCAATATTGAAGGATTTTAATGAAACATTAATTAGACTCATTGTCAAGGGTCCAGTCATATACAAATACTTTACAGATTTCAAACAGAGTTTGATAACAGAGTTTGCAAAGGGCTGGAGTAAAGGCTATAAAGCAGGAAAAGGAGAATCTCCAGAAAAGGTCCAGGATTCCTTGCCAAACACTGAAGTCCCATATGCTACCACTGCTGAGTCGATAGAGATGTTGCAACCTGTGGCTACAGATGAGACCCTCTCCCCCTGCAGCCCAAATGTTTGCATCCTACCATTGTCACAAAAACTGCCTTTGAGATACTGGATCACACAGCTCCCACATTGTTGTCAGCTGAATACAGTTGCTGAAGCCACCAGAGATCTCCCTCAGAAATAAGAAAAAAGATACAATTTATTTCTTCCTCCATTGTCCAGTGGCTCCCATGGTTTGCATTCACAGAACCTTAAGAAAAACTGCATGACAAAAGGCTTAGAATGAACAATCTGCAGGCTGAAACCCTGAAGGACACGAGAGGCCCAACCCCCAAGTGTGGGCCTTACAAAAAAGTCACCATCTAGACAAAGGATGCCAAGAAGAAAGGATCCCATGGGAAAATAATTAATATAAGAACAAACATAAAAATAATTAAAAGTTTCAGAAGAATTTGCAAGTTCAATGAGGATAGGATTGTTCCTATCCTGTTCCATATTTTAGACCAACTGCCTGGTACATGGTGTGCATTCTATAAATACTTGTAGTCTAAAGCCAAGTTATAACTAGTAATGGATAATTTTATCTGGGAGAGTATAAAATTGTTGATTTTTTTTGTCTTTTTGCTTTTATGTAGAGCCACACCCGCAGCATAAGGAGCTTCCCAGGCTAGGGGTCTAACAGGAGCTATAGCCGCCAGCCTTCAACACAGACACAGCCACGCGGGATCCGAGCCGCATCTGCGACCTACACCACAGCTCACGGCAACGCCGGACGCTTAACCCACTGAGCAAGGCCAGGGATCAAACCCACAACCTCATGGTTCTTAGTCGGATTCGTTAACCACTGAGCCATGAAGGGAACTCCTAAAATTGTTGATTTTTAAATATTCTTTCTAACACTTTGTATGTTTTTAACACATTGCTCTATATAAACAATGCAATGCAACATTAAAACAACAGAAACTGCAACTGAGTGTCAGAAGGAAGAAAGAGTAAACTAAATTCTAAAGAGTGATCCAGATGAAGATGGAAAGAAGACTACCTCAATTTTAGTTTCAGCTACAATACTGATTAGAGGTTCTGTTTCGACACATCAATTACACTATGAATTTCAGGGTCTGTATCTTTGAAAGACAAGAAAAACATCAATACCCCACAAGATATTCTTGAAGAAAAAACATACACACATACAAGAAAAAAACTTTTGCAATGTGGAAAGGCTAAAACCATATATAAAATAACATCTATGTCATAGATGGGATTTTATTGATGGTAATGTTTGAGATTATTGTTAGTATTGTTTAAGATTTCTAGCTTAATAATAAAAGATTTGGAAAAGGGATAAGAAGAAAACCATAAAAGTCCAGTAGAGTTATCTATTACAATTTTGTAGCTTCTTAATTGCATTCTACATGAAGATCCCTCAGGGAATTTATCAGTAGAAAACCATTAACCATTCCCCTGACAGGCACTGTACCTCAAGGATGATGTCACAATCCTATGTCTTTATACTGTTAACTGTGGCCACTTTTCACTAGGCAATCTTGATGAGAATTTTGGGGTCATTGAATGTTGGAGTAAACCAGATAAGGAAGCAGAACTACAGAACCAAAAGGGTAATCATTGGTTTTGACTTTTTATGCTTCTGGCACATTCTATTAATTCTTGATTAAATTTGGTTTCCCCACATTATCCCCATATGTCAAAAGCAAAAGTGTTTTTTTTCTTGAATGTTTTATATAACATTTATTTAGTGCAATGATCAAAAATATGTTTAGATTTCCAATTATTTATAGACAAAAGAATAGGCATTCCTCATATATTACTGTATTACAAGTTTGTTTTCTTGAGACTAAAATTTTACAAGAGAAAGGGGACTAATATACATTCAGTGTGGATGAATACTGGTGGTAAGAACACTGAAATAAATGTCTAAAACTTATTTATGTTTCCCAGGTGAAACTGACAGTGGATGGATAACACCCACATTTCAGAATTCGGAGACAAGACTAGGTCCTAGCAAACTTAGGCTATATACAGGCGATGGATCCAAACAGCTGAGCTGAGACACATTTATAACCTCAGAGGTGTGGTTTGATGCTAGGCAGATGCTGCAGGAACATGAATTATTTAGTATGTAAAAGGAGAATTTAAGATGAATGGATAAGTTTTCATAGGCTCTTAGGGAGAGAAATATGGTAGAGCAATAGGACAATTGCTAGAATGCTGTCAGCTTCATATAAGATTGGATATTTTTCAATGCCTACTGTTAATAATTCCTCCTACCATATAGGCACTAGTTAAACTCATTAAATTGGATCGAGAACAGTTAAGTGTGATCGGGGAGGCCAGGTGCCTTGTGCAGTATAGACAGTACTCCTTTGACTGACTGGAGTCCCATGTGGGCTGTTCAGCATAGCTTGATCAGAGTGGCTGCTGTTTACCAATTCTAACAGAGGTTTGTCTGCTGCCTCCCTCTCCCCCTCCTGCTCTACTGGCGTTTAACAAATATCCCTGAAGGCTTCCCATGTGCTAGTGACTACACTAGTCCTTGCTTGACTTTGATCACATATAGCGACTCAGCCACATATACGTCTTCAGTTTATTGGGTGGCTTTTCAAATTTGCACAGAGTTCGGCTTTCATCTGCCAGTGTAGGAAGAATTTGACAGAAATAGTATAATTAATAGAATGATTCCCATGTTTGTTGATTATTTATATTAACACATCAGTGTGATTTTCAGAGTTGTCCACTGCTTCAGCATCCAAGAACTTGGGACTGTCAATAAGGTGAGTGTTGTAACTGGTCTCCAGGATTACTACAAGGTTATAAAATATATTTAAAACCTTGAAATTCTTACTGAAATAGTCCTAACTCATAACCACTTCTAAACTCTTCCCAGAAAGAGGAACCAACCACGCCTTTTTGTTGGTAAGGACTTGTTAACTTTAACATTTATATATGTCATAAATTGAAAATTTGCAAAGGTTTAATCTTCGTAAGAGAAATGTGGTAGAATCAAATTCTGATTCTCTTCAAAAAAGCCAGATGTATCTTGCTTCTACTATTGTCTCATTTATTTTATATATCTTTTAAAATTCTACTTTCGGAGTTCTCATTGGAAATAAATGTGACTAGTACCCATGAAGATGCAGGTTTGATCCCTGGCCTCACTCATTGGATTAAGGATCCAGTGTTACTCTGAGCTGTGGTATAGGTCACAGATATGGTTAGGATCTGGCATTGGTGTGGCTAGACCAGCAGCCACAGCTACGATTCGACCCCTAGCTGGGAACTGCCATAGGCTGTGGGTGTAGCCCTTAAAAAAAAGATCAAAATAAAATTCTACTTAAAATCACTATTGTATAGTATTTCTCCCTGAATAGACTGACTGTGACCTCCTTAACTGCAATCAAGTTTATTTTTTCTTTGATTTGTTCTCAGCCTCTAACACATAGACTGTGAACAGCAAAAATGAGGAAGGGACCTTGAACTGGAGTTAGTTATTTCTTAGTAGTTTCCTATTTTCCTCTTTATGTCTCTGTTTCTATAAAAATAAAATAAGATTGCCATAGAGAATAAGGAAGTTGCTGTTTACAAAACAACTACAGCTTTGTTTTGTAAATGGCAGTGATTATCTAAATGACTTTCTCATGAGGTTTAGAGCAAATGGTAGGAGTTTTCAAGAAATGAATTTAGGGTAGCATGCACTAGACAGAACTGAGATGCCATTCTCCCTAAAGCTCTGCTTAACTATAGTTAAGAATAAGAAATATATATTTATTTATAAATGTGTTTATATTTATATATTTACATTTACATAAATATATAATTTTACTGGAGAAATTGTTAGAGAAAATACTGAATAGGAATAAAAATGTTTTTGCCTCAAAAAAATATATGTAATTTTATTTTATAGCATTTGTATTTATTTATAGAAAGCCTGAGATTATATATATATATATATATATATATATATATATATATACATATCATACATATATATTATATTATCCTGGGATAGCAGAAATAATCAAATCCAAATTTTAATATGTATGAATAGATACTAAAACTAGCACTGAAGTAGCGTAACTCAAATAAAAAAATAGTGAAAGCCATCTTTTTCATAGAATCTGCATAATCTCTAACTAGTAATATTCTAGACAATTTGATTACATTAATTCACTTAATCTTAACAATATCTGAAATATTATTATCCCTAATTCAAGTAGTGGGAACAGAAGACTGATGCATAGAAGATAGAATGAACTGGCAGCTGTAGTCCTGCCTTAGAATCCGAGCTCCTCACTAGGCGCCCTAAGGGGTTGGCCAGTGGTGATGACCACAGCCTGCTCCTGTGAATGTGTGGTGTTCTCCAACGACACAGAAAGTGCCCAACAAGGCCTGAACTTACAGGCACATGGAGTCCAAACCATTGGTATGCATTTTCCCTAAATTACGATTCAATCATTTTATAATTCTTTCTCACATGGAATACATTCCAGCAGTTTTTAAGATTCAAGTGGACCCTTAAGACAGAGAAGTTGATTCAGTTCTGAGTTTTACAACAAAACTATATTTTTACTATTAGTAACCATTTTTAACCAAAATTGCGTTCTTAGATTTTAACTAAATTTTCTGAATTACAGGGAATTTATAATCTGAGAGTCTATAGTCCTATGAAATTTCTACTTATTAGAACAATTGGGCCGCTGTGCCATGCACACACAGAAACACATCTACCACAAGCTCACTAAACGTTCATTTCAGGTATGAGTGAATTATTAATCCCAAAGCGCTCCTTTGTGGTCTAGGTGAAATCTCATGGACAACTCCGCCTGGGTGACCAACCACACTGGACAGTTGGAGTTCACCCTCGTGGGATTCTTCAGTCAGTCCAAGCACCCAGCTCTTCTCTGTGCAGCCATGTTTGTGTTATTCCTGATGGCCCTGTCTGAGAATATAATCCTGATCATTCTGATATATTCTAATGCCCATCTCCACACCCCCATGTACTTTTTCATCAGCCAGTTGTCTCTCATGGATGTGATGTACATTTCTGTCACTGTGCCCAAGATGCTCATGGACCAGGTCATGGGCATGAATAAGATCTCAGCCCCTGAATGTGGAATGCAGATGTTTCTCTATTTGACTCTTGGAGGTTCAGAATTTTTCCTTCTGGCTGCCATGGCTTATGACCGCTACATAGCCATCTGTCATCCACTCCATTATTCTACTCTCATGAATCATAAGGTGTGGGTCCTCCTGGCATCTGGCTGCTGGTTCCTGGGCTCAGTGGATGGCTTTATGCTCACGCCCGTCACCATGACCTTCCCCTTCTGCAGATCCCGGGAGATCCATCATTTCTTCTGTGAGGTCTCCGCTGTAATGAAGCTTTCCTGCTCAGACACATTCCTCTACGAGACACTCATGTACCTATGCTGTGTCCTCATGCTCCTCATCCCTGTCATAGTCATTTCAAGCTCCTATTCTTTCATCCTCCTCACTATCCACAGAATGAACTCAGCAGAGGGCCAGAAGAAGGCCTTCATGACTTGCTCTTCCCACATGACTGTGATCATCCTCTTCTACGGGACTTCAGCCTACACCTACATGATCCCTATCTCCTACCACACTCCTGAGAAGAACATGGTTTTATCTGTATTTTATACCATAGTCACTCCTGTGCTAAACCCTTTAATCTATAGTCTTAGGAATAAGGATGTCACAGAGGCTCTAAAGAAAATGTGGAATGTAGAATCTGTATTCCAGAGAACTATGAAATAAGATATTTTTACATTAGTGGTTTATTTTTCTCCATGGTACACTATATATATGTAATATATGTTATTA
>PVHT021183702.1:1927538-1948823 GCA_004024745.2 Catagonus wagneri | reverse complement strand
TATATTAATATATTTTATATATTTATATAAAATCAATGTTATTCTTCATATTCTAATATCATGATGTGTCTCCCTATATATCTGTCTAAAAGGAATTGCTTCCTTGTTCTGGAAAGTTCATCGTTTTTACACTCCTTCTATGTACAAATTTTTTTATAATTGTATTGAATGCATGCTGCATTTTTCTGAAATTAGCTGCACTCTGATTCTGTGGAATAATATTCATATTCTTAGGGAATTCATAACTGAAATAGAGGAAAATATTATAATGTATGCAACTGATGAGAGAGAGAGGGAGAACAAAGATGAAGCAAAAGGGGTATAATGTTAACAGGTGATCTAGATAGATGTTATATGTCTTAATAATGCTGTTATTATTCATGTTACCAGTGTATACTTAAAATCACTTACAAATAAAGGATAAAAAAAAATCAGATAGTCTCCTTTTTTCATTTCTACTTTCTGCTTGGTGGCAGTGTGACAAATCTTAGAAACCATGTTCAGATTAATGTGGCTGATCAGTACTGTGACAACCCAGTCTTCTGCCTGATTTATTGAATGGCTGCTTTGTTCCACAGATCCAATCCTAAAGGATCCTGGTGGATTTTATATGAAATCCTTAGTGCCCTGAGTGAAATTAGAAATCCAGGAAACTGTAAAGTACTGTAGGAAAAATATTAAGCCCAAATTGAAGGAATTTTATTAACCCCAGTGTTCCTTCAAGCAGAAAACATTTCCCACATGAGATAGTAGTTGAGCTGAGGTTTGAAATATGTGATTTATTATGCAAGCAGGTAGGAGAAAATGTCCAACATTCAAGCCTTCATTTACTCAACAAATATTTCTTATCATATATTATAATTTTATAAATAAAAACTAAGTGAATTTAGAATATGAATTAGGTATGGCTGCTATCCTTAAAAATTTGAACTGTAATTGTAGATTGGGCAAATAATTTTAGTAAAACAATAAACTGTTTTGATGCTCACGGGGAAGGGATACAGGTCATAAGGACACATCAGTTCCACCTCACAAATGTGAGTTTATCCAAACAAAGCAGGGCTGAAAGAAAACTCTGGAACTAAGTGTTGAATGGTGACAAAACGCTACCCCCAGATGAGACAGACTGCTGGATAAGTGTACCATTGCACAGGAACTGATGCCATGGGAAAGAATAGTGTGATTAAAGATCAGGTGGTGAGAAAAGCAGGAAAGATAAGGGTCCCAAGAATTTCTCTGTTCTTAATTCAATTTAAAAATCTCATTTCTTGCCTTTTTGTGACATAGGTTTTTGGAAACTGTACTTCCGTAATGTTACTTGCACTGTAGAACTGTTGAAATGGTGGTAATCAGTTGAAGAAGTGCAAGACTGGAGGTAGGAAAAGCAGGTGAGTGAAGATGTTGTAAATCTAAGTGGAATGGACTGTGTCCTAATACTAGGAAGGATTGGACAGAATAGGTAGAATAAATAGGATCTCGTTGAATATGTTGCATAAAGCCACAAACTTATTTGCATGTGTACCAATTTCCAACTTGTTATGTCAACTTGTGAATTTATCAGATGGTTTGAAAAGGGTAAATTCACTTTTCCTCTTGACACGCTCAATTACTTCATGACTGTAAAATAAAGATCTTCCATTATCTTTGGAAAATTCATTTTGAAAACCAGTTTGCAATATTTTTGTTACACTCAACCAGAATTAGCAAAATATGTACCATTATTTAACTTTTAAAATAAATGAGTATTTTATGTATCATTTTCCTGAACCAAATTATACACACATTTGTTTTTTTTATTTTAATTTTTATTATTTTTAAATTTTTTTTATTTTTTCCCATTATACCCAGCTGTACAGCATGGTGACAGGGTTACACATACATATATGGATTCATCACAAGTGGTTAGACATAGTTCCCGGTGCTATACAGTAGGATCTCCTTGCTTTTCCAGCCCAGAGGCAACAGTCTACAACTATTAACCCCAGACCCCCCTACCATCCCACTCCCTCCCCCATATACACACATTTAATGATTCCATATAAATTGCCCTAGCAAAGACTGGTAAAGATTGTGGTGTGGAAAGACCCTGAGCTCACCTCATAAGCATACCAAAATCACAGCATTATGCAGAGAAATTGTTGATGAAAAAGATCAGAACCTGCCAAAATAAGATCTTCCACCACAAAATAAATAAATAAGGAACCACAGCAAGATGAATAGGAGGAACAGACTTGGGATATAATTAAGTCTCTCTACCACAGGTAAGTGACACATAAAATAGGCATATACTATATTGCAGAGGATCTCCGACAGGAGAGAGAGAGTTTATGAGCCACATATCAGTCTTCCCATCCCAGGGATCCTGAACTGGGCAGACAAGCCCCCAGAGTGTCTGGCTCTGAATTCCAATGGAACTTAATTTCTGGAGTCCAAGTACGCGGTGTGAAACAGAAACTTCATTTTTAAAGTAAGCACACCAATGTGACATGCACTAAAAACAGGGAAAAACTATCACTGTTTGAAAATGCCAGAGTTCCCGTCGTGGCGCAGAGGTTAACGAATCCGACTAGGAACCATGAGGTTGCGGGTTCGATCCCTGGCCTCGTTCAGTGGGTTAAGGATCCGGCGTTGCCGTGAGCTGTGGTGTAGGTCACAGACGCGGCTTGGATACTGCGTTGCTGTGGCTGTGGCGAAGGCCCTTGGCTACAGCTCCTGTTAGACCCCTAGCCTGGGAACCTCCATATGCTGTGGGTGGGGCCCTAAAATGACAAAAGGTGAAAAAAAAAGAAAAAAAAAGAAAATGCCATGAAACTTTACATAGGCAAACTTAAAGATACTCAGTAAAAGAGGACTAAAACTTACCTATGAATTCAGTAAGTTTTCAGCATACCAAATGAATATAAAAATGTGTTTTATTACAATTCACTATTAGCTCTCAGAAGAGAACATAAGTAAATAATTCCATTTACAGTCACTTCAAAAAAATTAGAAATAAACCTAAGTTTGTGAAAGACCTGTGATGAAAGTAATTGAGGACAAAACAGAGTTGGAAAGATATACTGTGTTCATTGAATTGGAAGAATTAATATTTTTGGAATGATTATTCTACTAAAGGTGATTTATAGATTCAATGTAATCCTTATCAAAATATCAATAACATATTCACACAGCTAGAACAAATACTTTTAAAACATATATGAAAAGATCCTGAATAGCCAAAACAATCTTGAGAAACAACGGAGTTGTAGGAATCATGGGTCATGATATTATCCTGTACTACAAAGGTACAGTATTCAAAATAGTTTACTGCTATCAAAAAATAGACACAGAGATCAAAGGAACAGAACACATATCCCAAAAAAGGACTGGCATTTATATAAATTTTTATGTTTTTTGTATTTACATTTCTTCTTTGATTTTATTTTATTTTTGCTAATTTATTTATTTAAATAAAATATTAATTTTTAAATTGAAGTTTAGTTGATTTACAATGTTGTGCAAAATTGGCTGCACAGCGAACTGCCTCAGTTATGCATGTATATATACATCACTTTTCTAACATTATATTCCACCAAAGTCTATCCCAGGAGAATGGATATATCCATTCTTTGTTTGTTTTTGTTTTTTTGGGTTTTTTTGTCTTTTTGCCTTATCTAGAGCCGCACCCGCGGCATATGGAGGTTCCCAGGCTAGGGGTCTAACAGGAGCTGTAGCCGCCGGCCTTCGCCACAGCCACAGCAACGCGGGATCCGAGCCACGTCTGCAACGTACACCACAGCTCACAGCAACGCCGGATCCTTAACCCACTGAGCAAGGCCAGGGATCGAACCCGCAACCTCATGGTTCCTAGTCAGATTCATTAACCACTGCGCCACGACGGGAACTCCTGTTTTTTTTTTAATGTATACATTCTTTTTTCTCACATTATCATGTTCCATCATAAGTGACCAGACATAGTTCCCAGTGCTATACACCAGGATCTCATTGTTTATCCACACGAAAGTCTATAGTTTGCATCTATTAACCCCAAATTCCCAGTCACTCCCACTCCCCCTCCCTCTTGGCAACCACAGTCTGTTCTCCATGTCCATTATTTTCTTTTCTGTGGAAAGGTTCATTTGTGCCCTATCTTAGTTTCCAGATACAAGTGAAATCATATGGTATTTGTCTTTGTCTTTCTGACTTACTTCACTTAGTATGAGAGTCTCTAGTTCGGCCCATGTTGCTGCAAATGGCATTATTTTGTTCTTTTTCATAGCTGAGCATTGTGTATATATGTCACATGTTCCTAATACAATCATCTGCCAATGGACACTTGGGTTGTTTCCGTGTCTTGGCTACTGTGAATAGTGCTGCAATGAATATGCTTGTGCATGTGTCTTCTTCAAGGAAAGTTTTGTCTGGGTGTATGCCCAGGAGGGGATTGCTGAGTCATATGGTAGTTCTATATATAGTTTTCTAAGGTACCTCCATACTGTTTTCCACAGTTTTTGTACCAATTTACAGTCCCACCAACAGTGCAGGAGAGTTCTCTTTTCTCCACACCTTCTCCAGCATTTGTTAGTTGTGGACTTATTAATGACAGCCATTCTGACTGGTGTGAGGTGGTTCCTCATAGTAGTTTTGATTTGCATTTCCCTAATAATCAGTGATGCTGAACAGTTTTTTTCCTGTGCTTTTTGGCCATCTATACACCTTCTTTGGAGAAATGTCTATTCAGGTCTTTTGCCCATTTTTTCAATTGGGTTGCTGGCTTTTGGCTGTTGAGTTGTATAGGTTGTTTGTATATTTTAGAGATTAAGCCCTTGTCAGTCGCATAGTTTAAAATTATTTTCTCTAATTCTGTACATTGTCTCTTTTTTTATGGTTTCCATTGCTGTGCAAAAGCTGGTCAGTTTGACTAGATCCCATTGGTTTATTTTTGCTTGTTTCTTATGCTTTGGAAGACCAACCTGAGAAAACATTTGTAAGGTTGATATCAGAGAATGTTTGGCCTGTGTTCTCTTCTAGGAGTTTGATGATGTCTTGTCTTACGTTTAAGCCTTTAAGCCGTTTTGAGTTTATTTTTGTGCATGGTGTGAGGGTGTGTTCCAGTTTCATTGATTTACTTGCAGCTGTCCAGTTTTCCCAGCAACACTTGCTGAAAGATTGTCTTTCTCCCATTTTATATTCTTGGCTCCTTTGTTGAAGATTAGTTGACTGTAGGTGTCTGGGGTCATTTCTGGGTTCTCTGTTCTCTTCCATTGGTCTGTATGTCTGTTTTGGTACCAGTACCACACTGTCTTGATTACTGTGGCTTTGTAATATTGCCTGAAGTCTGAGGAGTTATGCCTCCGGCTTGGTTTTTGTTCCTCAGAAGAGTTTTGGCAGTTCTGAGTCTTTTGTGGTTCCATACAAGTTTCAGGATTATTTGTTCTAGTTCTGTGAAAATGTCCTTGGTAATCTGACAGGGATTGCATTGGATCTGTAGATCTCTTTGGGTAGAATGACAATTTTTAGGATATTAACTTTTCCAGCCCTGGACCATGGAGTATCTTTCCATTTCTCTGCATCCTCTTTAATTTCCTGGGTTAAATTTTTATAGTTCTCAGCATATGTGTCTTTCACCTCCTTTGTCTGTTTAATTCCCAGATTTTTTGGGGTGCAATTTTAAAAGGCAGTGTATTTCTGTATTCCTTTTCTGATATTTCATTGTTAGTATACAGAAATGTGACTGATTTCTGAATGCAAATCTTATATCCTGCTACTTTGCTGAATTTGTTAATCAGTTTGAGTAGTTTTTGTTTTGAGTTCTTAGGGTTTTCTGTATACAGTATCATGTCACCTGCATTCAGTGCCAATTTTACCTCTTCTCTTACTATTTGGATGCCTTTCATTTCTTTTTTGTCTGATTGCTGTGACTAGGACTTCCAGTACTATGTTGAATAAGAGTGATGAGAGTGGGCATCCTTGTCTTGTTCCAGATTTTAGTGGGAAGGCTCTCAGCTTTTCTCCATTGAGTATTTTATTTGCAGTAGGTTTGTCATTAAATGGCTATTCCTATGTTAAGGTATGTTCCCCCCATACCCACTTTGGTAAGAGTTTTTTTTTATCATGACTGAATATTGGACTTGTCAAATGCTTTTTTTGCATCTATTGAGATGATGATGTGGTTTTTGACTTTTCTTTTGTTAATGTGGTGTATGACGATTGATTTTCATATGTTGAGCCATCCTTGTGCACCTGGGATGAATCCCACTTGGTCATGGTGCATGATCTTTTTTATATGTCGTTGGATTCGGTTGGCTAAAATTTTGTTGAGAATTTTTGCATCTATGAAGAAGAAGGAACACTCCCAAAGACATTCTATGAAGCCACCATCAACCTAATACCAAAACCAGACAAAGATACCAACCAAAAAAGAAAACTAGAGGCCCATATCTTAGATGACCATCTTCAGTGTAAATATAATAATAAGCATACTTCTTCTGTTAATGTTAAAATTATTATGAATAACAAATAAAATAAGATATTTTAAAAAGAATTTAGTGATTGACCACAGGAAAATGAGAGGTTATGGACAGTTAAGCTTATCTAAACATGCTCCTGGTTTTAGAATTCTGTCTTCCCTTCTGCTTCAATCCCATAGCTTCCTCTGTACATTGCTCATCCCCTAACCCATAATTTCAGTGATTCCTATCCCCTGAACTCATGACTCAGGTATTAGGCATCCTTATGTCATCTCTATGCAAATGCCTATTGATACACAAGTCCCAAATTTCAGTTCTAAGTTTCCCCTCCACCATGCCGTGCTCTAGTATCCTGATGTATCCACAGAGCTCCACCTTAAGCTCCTCTATCAGCGCCCCTCACTCGGCCATCACATCTCTCACAGCACTCACACCCCTCCCTGAATGCTTGCTTTCCAGATTTATTCTCCACCAAACCTCAAACCTCCAATGATGAATTATACACCTAACAAATATATTTCCCCTCACTCTTTCATTGTCATTGATGATGACATTGAGATGTCTTCCAATGACATCTCAGAATCATATTTACCAAGAGCCGGGAGAACCAGAGATCTGGGGCCCCTCATTAGGGTAGCTTCTGTGAGGACTTGCAGTTGCTGGGAGTTACCACGTGT
This sequence comes from Catagonus wagneri, assembly GCA_004024745.2. NCBI lineage: Eukaryota > Metazoa > Chordata > Mammalia > Artiodactyla > Tayassuidae > Catagonus > Catagonus wagneri. The sequence goes on along the minus strand of PVHT021183702.1, from coordinate 1,941,697 downwards.
TGAATCAGGACGGGGAAGTCAGGCTTCAAGTCAGGTTCCAAGATGATGTGAGTACGTCTGGTAAATTTTTCAAAGAGATGTTAGAAGCAATGGGCTTTTGGTTAATTGGTTTTGACTTCCTTTCCTTATGAGTTGTGTACCTGTACTTAAAAAGTCATTTCCTTAAACACATCCGCATGATCCCTGGCCCTTCGGAAGTACCAAACATCTTGGAAGCTCTGGCCCTTGGGTCTATGTTTCACCTGATTTTCTGTTTCTCCAACTTTCTCATCATACCTTGGGACATCATACCTGCTGCTGATAAAACATGTCAAGTGAGTTTCTGTCTCAGGGCCTTGACCTCTTCTATTCTCTCTACTTAAAACATTGTTGCCCAGATAATTAATGTCTGGGCTCCCTTGTTTCATTCATGGGTTTGATAAAATTTCATATTCTGCATGAAGGGTCTCACCCAGCCAGCATAAATGAGCATCATTATGCTCATTCGCTCACCCCATCTTAAGTTGCATTCACTGTAATTATTAACACCTGACATAATATTATGCATGTAGTAGTTCATTACCTTTATTTTCCACTAGATTATGAGTTTTATGAGGGCAGTATCTTGCTGTCATCATCCTGAACCTAGAATAATATCTGGCATATGACTAGTAGTGAATAAATATTTTTGGAAACCAGGTGAAAAAGGAGTTAGGACAAACCATCTGAAAGCTGAAATGCTGAAGGACACAGGAGATTCCAGCCCCCAAGTATAGGCCTTACAAACAAAATCATCATCTGGACAAAAGATGCCATGGGAAAAGGATGGCATGGAAAAATAATCAATATAATTTGAGAATGCACATATAAAGTTAAAAATAATTTGGCTACAATTTTCATAAGAATAGGGTTGCTTCTATCTTGTTCCCTGTTTTATCCCAACTGCCTAGTATACATTCCATAAATATTTGTACTCTGAAGCCAAGATATAACTATTAAGGCATAATTTTTGTCTGGGAGAGTATGTAATGGCTGATTTTTACATTTTCTTTGTAATAGCTTGTGGGCTTTCTCTTTTTTGGCAATTAGCATGTCAATATTTAAATTAAAACCTAATGCCTAAAATGCAATGCAATATTAAAACAACAGAGACTGCAGTAGAATGATGCAAGAAAAAAATAGTACAATTGGTAGCCTACTGAAGAGTTATCCAGATGAAGATATAAAGAAGATCACTTCAATTTTAGTTTCAACTATGATGCTGATTAGAGGTTCTATCTTTGACACATCAATTATACTGTGAATTTCAGACTCGATCTCTGAAAGACAAGGGAAATGTCAATCACTCCCAAAACATTGTTGAAGAAACAATGAGGTTTTCCCTGTAAACATATAGGTAAAAATGTGTAATGTGAAAGGCTAAGGCCATACATAAAGCAATATCTATGTCATAGATAAGAGTTTTTGGTGTTGCTAAGATTTGAGATTATTGTTAATATTTTTAAGATTTCTGATTTAATAATGACAATATATTTTTAAAAGATATGAGAATCAAACCAGAAAAGTACAACAGATATATCTATTATCTTTTCTTAGCTCTCTTACTTGCTTTCCTCTTCAAAATCCCATAAGGTATGTATCAATAGAAAGCCATCATCAGTCTCCCTAATGAGCATAGTAAAAACAGGGGTGATGTCACTCTCTTGTTTCTATTTAGACAGTAAATTTGGCCACTTCTCATTAACATATCTAGATGAGGCTTTCAGCAGTATCTTCTGATGCTAGGATAAAGAAGATAGAACTACAGAATCAAACGGGTAATCATTGGTTTTGACTTATTCTGTTTCAGACACATCTATTAATTCTTTATATTTCATCATTTGCCCACTATTATGTATTTTATAGGGCAAAACAGAAGTTTGATTTTTTTTAATTTCTTGAATATAACATTTATTTACTGCAGCATACTAGGAAAGGGGTTTTTGACTTCAAATTCTTATGGACAAAAGGATATACTTTCCTCCTATATTATTGTGTGATGAGGGTTTTCCCTGAGACTGAAATTTTACAGAGGAAAGCAGACAAACTTTACTTTGAGTGAAGATTATTACTGGTAGTAAAAGCAATGAAATAAATACCTCAGTCTTCAGTGAAATTGATCATAGATGTGTAATATACAAATTTCAGCCTCTGGTTAGAAGACTAAAATCTAGAGGACTTAAGCTCTAGGACCCAACCCCTGGCTGAGACACTAGTACTCCCACGGGGCGTGTGAGTGAGGCTAGGCAGATGCTGCAGGAACATGAATTATTTAATCTCTAAAAGGAGGAATTAAGATAAATGAGTAAATACCTCATAGGCTTTTGGTGAGAAAAAATGTGGCAAAGCAATAGAATAATTGCTGGGATGCTGTCAGCTTCATATAAGATTTGATATTATTCTATTCCTACTGTTAATAATTCCTCACATCAAATATATATCATTCCAGTTCTGTTAAACTCAGACAATCGGATAGAGAACAGTAAGAATGATCAGGGAGGCCAGGTGCTTTGTGTGATATAGATAGTACTCCCTTGACTGTCTAGAGTCCTGTGTGGGTTTTGCAGTGTGACTTGGTCACAGAGACTCCCATTTACCAAAGCGAGACAGAAATGTGCCCAGTGTCTCCTGCTCACCTGCCTGCACTCCTTTCGTTCACGAGGTTTTCACATTACTGGTCATTGCATTGATCCTTGCTTCACTTTGACCACAAATAGAAGCTCAGAAGCCGGTAAGTTTTGCAATCATCGGAACTCTTTTAAAATTTTTCACAGACTCAGCTTTCATTTGCCAGTGTAGGTAGAATTTGACAAAAGTACTGTATTTTAATAGAATGTTTTCCAGATATATATGAACACATCAAACTCATTTTCAGTGTTGTCTCCTGGTTCAACATCCCATAACTTGGGCCTGTTAATATGTTTAATATTGTTGTTGGTCTCCAGGATTACTATAATAGTGTGAAATATATTTGAAACTTGGAAATTCTTCTTGAAATATTCCTATATCATAACCACCACTTCTAAATGCCTCCCAGAAAGAGGAGCCAACATTTCCTTCTTGTTGGTGAGGACTTGCAAATTTTAACATTAACATGTCAGAAATTAAAAAGTCGGAAAGGTTTAATGTTTACAAGAGAAAATGTAGGAGTTCCCACTGTGTCTCAGTGGGTTAAGAACCCAACTAGCATCCATGAGGATGTGGATTTGATTCCTGGCCTCGTTCAGTGGGTTAAGGGTCTAGTGTTGCCACGAAATGAGGCATAGGTCACAGACACAGATTGAACATGGTCTTGCTGTGACTATGTCTTAGTCCTGTGGCTGCAGCTCCAATTCAACACCTAGCCTGGGAAATTCCATATGCCACAGGTGCAGCCATAAAAAGAAAAAGAAATGAGAGAAACTGTAGAAGAAGCTATTTCTGATTCTCTTCACAAAAGCCAGATAAGGTTTCCTTTTACTGATTTTTCTTATTTATTTTGTAACTATTTTAGAATTCTACTTTTAACCACATTTGTGTAATATTTCTCCATGAATAGATTGACTGTGACCTCCTTAAGTTTAGCTCAGTTTAATCTTTCTTTGATTTGTTTTCAGCCTCCAAAATAAATATAGGCTATGGCCAGCCAGACAGAAGACAGAAAATTCAATTGGAATCAGAGACATCTTAATGTTGTTCAGTTTTTCTCTGTGTAACTGTTTCCATGAAAAGTTAAATTCCACAGACAATAAAGCAGGTGATATTTACAAAACAACTAAAGCCTTGTCTTTTAAATGTCACCAATCATCTAAATATTAGGGTTTTTTTTCCAGATATATAGAAAAAAATTGTAGGAGATTTAAGGAGACAAAGTTGGGGAAGCAGGTACTAGACAAAACAGAAACAAGCTTCTCCATAAAGCTCTGTTTAACCAGGGTTAAAAATAGGAAATATATATGCATTTATATTGATTTTTTCATATTTATAAATATATATTTATGCACAGTTTTATGTGTTTATAGAGAGTCTAAGATTATATATATATGCATATCCATGAATTTAATATAGATTATATTATATACTAAATTATATAATATAAAGAAGTCTGAATATAATAGGTTATATCATATAGACATTATATTCTATATTATATACTGATTAGATTTGTTATATAATAATCTAATAGCTATATAATGAACATGTCGTAGTCTGAAACTACAGAATTTATCAAATCCGAATTGTTATATGTATGAAGAGAAACTAAAAGTAGTAAACTGGTTGGAAAATCTGACAGAAATCTGTAAACCAGCTATAATGCAAAAAAATAAAAAATAAATTATAAAAGGAAAAAAATAAAAAATAAAAGTAGTAAACTGAAATAGTGAATCCGACATCTCACATCATAATGAATAATAAGATCTGTCTGTTAAAATGGAATATGTACAAAAATCCCTCTAGAGATTAACACTTCCAATTAATAATATGTGCATATTCATCTGAAACTGGTAATGTTCTAAGAAATTATAATATTAAACCTCATGTCATCTTTACCGTATTTTAGGTCAAACATTATAATCCCCTTTTTTTTTTAAGTAAAATGGACAGAGAAATGGTGGCTAGAGGATAATCTGGACCCAGAGCTGTAGTGAAGCCACAGAGTCTGGGACCTTAAATCACTTTAGGATATCTAAGGGGTTAGTCGTGGGTGAGGATTTCAGTCTGCCCCTGTGGATGCTTGGGTCCTTCCACACAAGAGCAGAGCCTCACAGCATGGCCTGAACCTGCAGGAAAAGGGTGTTCAAACTTTCAGTACAGATGTTCACCAAATTTTGTGTCAGCTTCTTTCTAAATTTTTGGCATATATCTCTAAGAGTTTTAAGGTCCTTCTGGACAAAGAGAAAGGTTGATTCAATCCTGAATTCTATAACAAAAATATAATTTACATATAATTTAGTTACCTATAAACTAACAATTGTGACCAAAAGCTATGAACCCTTAGTTTTCCTTTTTTAACGGGTGATCTCTAATTTACTTTCTAAATTTTATTGAAGTAGAGTTGACTTACAATATTGTATTAGTTTCAGGTGTACAACAAAGTGAAAATATAGGTTATTATAAATTTTCCCATGAAGGTTTTTAAAAACTATTGAATACATTTCCCTATCCTGTACAGTTGGTTCTTGTTAGTCCACAAGTTTTTTTAATTACAAGCAAACTATAATTCCCACAATCTACGGTTCCATAGTGCTTCCCCCTATTGTGCATTGCCTATGTGTGTGTGTCCACACACACATAGGCAATGCACAAACCACAAACTCACTAAATATTTATTTCAGGTGGTCTTATCTCTTGAGTGGTTTATTAATCCAAAAGCTCTCCTTGGTGGTCTAGGTGAAATCTCATGAACAACTTCACCTGGGTGGCCAACCACACTGGACAGTTGGAGTTCATCCTCCAGGGACTCTTCAGTCAATCCAAGCACCCAGTTCTCCTTTGTGCAGTCATTTTTGTGATTTTCCTGATGGCCTTATCTGGGAATAGCATCCTGATCCTTCTGATATATTCCACTGCCCATCTCCACACCCCCATGTACTTTTTCATCAGCCAGTTGTCTCTCATGGATGTGATGTACATTTCTGTCACTGTGCCCAAGATGCTCATGGACCAGGTCCTGGGCATAAATAAGATCTCAGCCCCTGAATGTGGAATACAGATGTTTTTCTATTTGACTCTAGTAGGTTCAGAATTTTTCCTTCTGGCTGCTATGGCCTATGACCGCTACATGGCCATTTGCCATCCACTCCACTATTCCATCCTTATGAATCATAAGGTGTGGGTCCTCTTGGTGTCTGGCTGCTGGTTCCTGGGATCAGTGGATGGCTTTATGCTCACGCCCGTCACCATGACCTTCCCTTTCTGCAGATCCCGGGAGATCCATCATTTCTTCTGTGAGGTCCCTGCTGTAATGAAGCTTTCCTGCTCAGACACATCCATCTATGAGACACTCATGTACCTGTGCTGTGTCCTCATGCTTGTCATCCCTTTCACAATCATTTCAAGCTCCTATTCTTTCATCCTCCTCACCATCTTCAGAATGAACTCAGCAGAGGGCAGGAAGAAGGCCTTCACCACCTGTTCCTCCCACATGACTGTGGTCCTCCTCTTCTACGGGGCTGCCGTCTACACCTACATGCTCCCCAGCTCCTACCACACCCCTGAGAAGGACATGGTTGTGTCTGTCTTTTACACCATCCTCACTCCTGTGCTGAACCCTTTAATCTATAGCTTTAGGAATAAGGATGTCACAGGGGCTCTAAAGAAACTGTGGAATAGGGGATTTGTCTTTCAGCGTACTTCGAAGTAAGATGTTTTGCATTAAAGTCTTATTTTTCTTCACTCTACCTATCGGAAATTTAAGATCTTATATCAATATTATTCTTCAGATTCTCTTACCATAATGGGTCATCCCATATTCATCTGTTTTATTTTTTTACTTTTTTCTTCATTTTTTAAAATTGCAATGAAGTATAATTGATTTAAAATGTGATAATTTCCAGTGTACAAAAAAGTGATTCCGTTATACATATCCATATACCCATTCCCATATAGGTTATCACAGAATATTGAGTAGAGTTACCTGTGCCATACAGCAATTCCCTTTGACCATCCATTAGAGGAATCATCTCTCTGAGCTGAAAAGCTCTAAGTTTTACATACCTTCTATGTATACATTATTTTTTGCATTTGTATCAAGTCCGTATTACATTCTTCCGAAAGTTAATAACTGCACAGTGATTCTGTGAAAGTATTCATGTGCCCAGGAAATTCATAACTAAAATATTCAGATGAAAAAATCATAAAGTATGCAACCAGTTCGAGAGAGCGAGAAAGAAAAAAAAAAGCTGACGAAGCAAAAGGAGTATAATGTTAACAGGTGAATCCAGGTGAAAACTCTACATATTAATTGTAATACTATTATTCATGGTATCGATGTATATTTGAAATTACTTAAAATAAAGGGTTTAAAGGATCAAAGGTTTCTTCCATTTTTTAGTTCCTATTTTCTGTTTAGTGTTAATGTAAGTGACCAATTAGAAACACATTAATGTGGCTGGTAATCACTCTGACAATTCAGTCTTGTGACTTCTTTTATTGAAGGCTACTTTGTTCTTTGTAGTCCAACAAGTGCTGATAGCATCATGAGCACAAACACATGATTTCTAGTGGGTGTTACTTCTCTTAAAATGTTAGCACAGGTGGCCTTTTGGAACTCCAATACAGCATGAAGTACTGTGGGAAAAAATATCAACACCAAATGGAAGGAATAGTATTAACCCTAAAGGTCCATAATGCAGGGAATATTTTCCGCTTGAGGCGTGTAGCTTATACAAACAAGTAGAGGAAGAACATCAAACATTCAATCCTTCATTAATTCAGCATTTGTTATACTATATTATGATATTTAAAATCATAGATAAGTGAGTTTAGAATCAGTTGCTATCCCTAAGTAATGCAAAGTGAGTGTTTTTTGTAGAAATTGTTGTAGTAAAATACATGAGTTGTTTTGATGGTCATGGAGGATGGATACAGGTCATAAGTATACATCAATTCTACCTCTGACATGTGAGCTCAGCAATAAGGGGACTAAAAGAAAACCTTGGAGCTCAGTGTTGAATGGTGACTAGGTGCTATCCTCAGATGAATACAGGAGGCTGAGATGGAGGGGATTTGCACAGGGACCTTATTCCATGGGGAAAAAAAATAGCCAGTGTAAAAGTCAAATGGTTGGTCAAGCAAGAGAGTTAAATGTTTCTATGACATCGCCATTCCTGACTCATATTATAGCATCACTTCTTGTCCTTTTGTGATTCAGGGTTTTAAAAACAGTAGTGAAATGATCTGACCTGCACTGTGGAAATTTTTATATTGTAGCATTTTTTCAGAGAAGTGCAACACTTGCTTACAATGTTGTTTAAGTAGCTGTGCACTAAAGCAGTGTAAAATTATCAAACTCCAGAAAGAAATCATGTGTTTGTGCTCATGATGCTATCAGCACTTGTATAGTCATTTCTACCCCATTGAAAAAAGCCCTCAGGGAGTTCCCATTATGGCATAGTGGCAATGATCCCAACTAGTATCCATGAGTATGTGGGTTCAACCCCTAGCCCAGCTCAGTGGTTTAAGTATCCAGCAGTGCCATAAGACGTGGTGTAGGTTGAAGACAGGGTTTGGATCCTGTGCTGGTGTGTCTGTGGCATAGGACAGCAGCTGCAGCTCTGACTCAACCCCTAGTCTGGGAACATCCATATGCTGTGCATATAAATAAATAAAAATGATTGTAGGTTACTGCCTCTGGGATTGAAAAGCAAGGAGATCTGGCTGTATAGCACCAGGAACTATGTATAATCATAGTGATGAATCCATATATGTATGCACAACTGGGTCACCACGCTGTGCAGTTGGAAAATTGTTTTTTAGAATTGCTTTGGTGATTCTGGATCTTTTGCGGTTCAATATAAATTTTTGGATTGTTTGTGAAGAATGTCATGGGTATTTTGATAGGGATTGCATTGAATTTGTAGATTCCTTTGGGCAGAATGGCCATTTTTACAATGTTTATTTTTCTGGCCCATGAGCATGGAATATCTTTCCATTTGTTTGTATATTCTTTGATCTCCTTGATTAATGTTTTGTAGTTCTCAGCATTTAAGTCTTTCACCTCCTTGGTCAGGTTTATTCCAAGGTATTTGATTTTTGGGGGTGCTATTTTAAAAGGTAAAGTATTTTGGTATTCTTTTTCTTATATTTCATTGTTAGTATACAGATGCGATTGATTTCTGAAGGTTAATATTATATCCTGCTACTTTGCTGAATTTGTTGATCAGTTCAAGTAATTTTGGGGTTGAGTCCTTGGGGTTTTCTATATATAGTATCATGTCATCTGCCTAGAGTGACAGTTTTACCTCATCTCTTCCTATTTGGATGTGTTTTATTTCTTTTGTTTGTCTGATTGCTGTAGCTAGGACTTCTAATACTATGTTGAATAACAGTGGAGAGAGTGGGCATCCTTGTCTTGTTTCAATTTTAGTGGGAAGGTTTTCAGCTTTTCTCTGTTGAGTATTATAGCTGCTGTGGGTTTGTTGTAAGTGGCTTTTATTATGTTAAAGAATGTTCCCTGTATTCATGCGTTGGTAAGAGTTTCGATCAAGAATGGATTTTGGACTTTGTCAAATGCTTTATTTGCATCTATTGAGATGATCATGTGGTTTTTAGCTTTTCTTTTGTTAATGTGGTGTATGATATTGATTGATTTGTATACGTTGAACCATCCTTGTGCACCTGGGATGAATCCCACCTGGTCGTGGTGTATGATCTTTTTGATATGTTGTTGGATTCGGTTGGCTAAAATTTTGTTGAAAATTTTTGCATTTATATTCATCAAAGATATTGGCCTATTGTTCTCTTTTTTTGTGGTGTCTTTGTCTGGTTTTGGAATTAAGGTGATGTTGGCATCATAGAATGTCTTTGGGAGTGTTCCTTCTTCTTCAATTGTTTGGAAAAGCTTAAGGATGATGGGTATGAGTTCCTCTTTGTATGTTTGGTAGAATTCACTTGTGAAGTCATCTAGTCCTGGACTTTGATTCGTAGGGAGTATTTTGATGACATCCTCAATTTCATTTCAGTGATCAGTCGCTTCAGTTGCTCTATTTCTTCTTGATTCAGTTTTGGCAGGGTGTAAGTCTCTAAAAAGATGTCCATTTCTTCTAGGTTGTCAAATTTGTTGGCATGCAATTGTTCATACTATTCTCTCATGGTTTTTCTTTTATTTCTGTAATATCCATTGTGATTTCTCCTTTTTCATTTCTTATTTTGTTTATTTGGGTTTTTTCTCTCCTCTTCTTGGTGAGTCTAGCCAGAGGTGTGTCAATCTTGTTCACCTTTTCAAAGAACCAGCTCTTCATTTTATTGCTTTTTTTCTATTGTTTTTTGAATTTCTATTTTATTGATTTCCTCTCTGATCTTAATGGTTTCCTCCTTTCTGCTGACCTCAGGGTGTTTTTGTTCTTCTTTTTCTAATTCATTTAGGTGATGCGTTAGGTTGTCGATTTGATATTTTTCTTCTTTTTTGAGGAAGGCCTGTAATGCTATGAACGTCCCTCTGAGCACTGCTTGTGCAGCATCCCATAGATTTGGAGTGGTTGTGTCTTCATTCTCATTTGTCTCAAGGTATTTTTAAATTTCTTACTGATTTCCTCATTGACCCATTCGTTTTGTAGTAACACGTTGTTAAGTCTCCATGTAGTATGTTTTACCTCATTTCCTCTCCTGTGGTTGATTTCCAGTTTCATGCCTTTGTAGTCAGAGAAGATACTTGAGATAATTTCTCTACTCTTAAATTTGTTGAGGTTAGCTTTGTGCCCCAGTATGTGATCTATCCTTGAGAATGTTCCATGTGCACTTGAGAAGAATGTCTATTTTGATTTTTTTGGATGTAATGCCCTGAAAATGTCAGTTAGGTCTAACTTTTCTATTGTGTCATTTAGGATGTCTGTTGCCTTACTGATTTTCTACCCAGAGGATCTGTCCATTGATGTGAGTGGAGTGTTAAAGTCTCCTACAATTATTGTATTGCCATCTATTTATCCTTTTATGTCTGATAGTACTTGTTGTATGTACTTGGGTGCTCCTCTATGAGGGGCATATAAATTGATGATTGTAATATCCTTTTCTTGAATGGATTTTTAACCATTAAATAGTGCCCTTCTTTGTCTTTCTTTATGGACTTCATCTTAAAGTCTATTTTGTCTGATATGAGTATTGCCACTCCTGCTTTCCTTTCTTGTCCTTTGCATGAAATATCTGTTCCCATCCCCTCACTTTCAATCTATCTGTGTTCTTTGCCCTAAGGTGAGTCCCTTGTAGGCAGCAGATTGTAGGATTTTTTCTTTTTAATCCATTCTACCACTCTGTATCTTTTGACTGGAGCATTCAGACCATTGACATTTAAGGTGATTATTGATAGATATGTATTTACTTCCATTTTAAACTTTGTTTTCCAGTTGATTCTATGTTTCTCTTTTCTTCTTTTCTTTTTTTGGTTGGATGGTTTCCAATTATTTTATACTTGAGTGCTTTTCTTTTCAGTATTTGTGGATTAGATGTCCCATTTTAGTTTATGCTTACCCTGTTTTTAAAGTATGTTAACACCTTCTTATATCTGCTTGCAGTGGTCTGATAACCATATAGGCTTAAACACCTCATTAAGAAGAAAAAAAGAGATTTCTTAAAGTTAAAAAAAGCAAAAAACAAGAAATGGTCTACATTTTCCTACTTTGCTTCCCCACAATGTATGATTTTGTTGTCTTTTTTTATAATTTAATTTGATTAATTAATTTATTTTAGCATCTTCATGTTTAGATCTCTATGCTGGCTTATTTGAATGATTGCTTTCCATTTGTGGTTTCCTCCATTCTAATTCCTACTTTTTACTTTTCCTTTTTTTTTAATAGGAAACCTTTCAGCATTTCTTTTAGAAGGGGTTTAGTATTGCTGTACTCTTTTAGCTTTTGCTTGTTGGAGAAATTCTTTATGTCCCCTTCTATTTTAAATGATATTCTTGCTGGGTAGAGTATTCTTGGTTGCAGACCTTTTCCTATCAGCACTTTAAATATATCTTGCCATTGCCTTCTAGCCTGTAGTGTTTCTCTAGAGAGATCAGCTGACAGCCTTATGGTGGATCCCTTATATTTAATGCTTCGCTTTTCTCTTGCTGCCTGTAGGATCCTCTCTTTATCTTTAATTCTTGCCATTTTTAATATAATATGCCTTGGTGTGCATCTGTTTGGGTTCACCTTGTATGGGGTCCTCTGTGCTTCCTGTATCTTGATGTCAGATTCCTTCAGAATTGGAAAGTTTTTCAGACATAATTTCTTCAAATATGTTTTCAATCCCTTTTTCTATTTCTTCTCTTTCTGGAATTCCTATTATGTATAAATTGGGTCACTTTATATTATCCCATAGATCTCTTATATTGCTTTCATGTTTATTCATTTGGTTTTCTGTCTGCTGTCCTGATTGTGTGATATCCATTATTCTATCTTCCAGATCACCTATTCGTTCCTCTGCATTATTCAAACTGCTCTTTATTGCCTTTAGCTTAGTTTGCATCTCTGCACATGAGTTTTCTAGTTTTGTTTTTTGGTTCCACCTTATGTTTTCTAGTTCCTTCCTAAGGGAACCTGCATTGCTGTTTGCGTCTTCTCTTAATTCCTGGATATTCAGCCTTAATTCCTCAAGTATTTTCATTACCTCCCTTCTGAACTCCATTTCTGTCAGACTGCAGAGGTCTGTTTCATTGTTGGCTGTTTTAAATGACTTGTCCTTTTCTTTTAACTGGGAATGGTTTCTGAGATTCTTCATCTTGCTTGTGATTTTCTTTTTTGTGAGTTTGGGGAAGCCACACTGTAGTCTTGTAAGGCTACTTCTAGGCAGGAGCACCCCTTTGTATTTTTTTTTGGTGAGGTTCCTATTTACTTTTGGTGTGGGAGTTTGAATATTTGGTGTCTCTTTCTTTGGAGTGAGCAGGCTGTTATCTCAATGGTACTCTGAGTGTTTTATGGGAGAATGAAGAAATGTCTGGGGCCAACAGCTGGTGCCTAGTCTTTGGGTTCTCAACTGCAGTAAGGACCTACAGGAAGGTGGCACTGGCTAGTCCTAGTTTCAGGGCCCTGGGAAGTGGTAATGAGCTCTAGGCAGATCGCCCAGTTATCCAGACCAATTGGCAGTAGCATCAGTAGGAAGTATGATTTCCTGGGGGAGTGAGAGCCACAACAGCTAGTGTTTGATTGCAAAGTCCTCCTTTGAGGTGACTGGAACCACAGGTGGTACCTGTTCAGGGACTCCTAGTGGAAGTGGGCCATGACTGACTCTAGAGCCAGTAATAACTGTGGTGGTCTGCCCCCTCCATCTGTAGTCCATGCTTGAAGCAACCCATTTCACTTAGCCCATATGAGAGGTGCTGCACAGGTGGTTCTTAGTTGCAGGATCTCAGGGAGTGATAGCAATCAGGTACTACCCAGAGCACTCAGCAGTGGGAGCAGCAGGGTTTGTGTGTTCCCAGGAGTGAACAGTCTCTGGTACTTGGCTGGCCGCATGTGGCACTTAGCCCCCTGATGCCCTTGGCCCATGCTTTTAGGCTGCTGGCGGCCTGTACCCGATCCATCCCACCACCCCAGCTGGCTCCATGGGCTCTGCTGCGTGGGCTCTGTCCCATTGCCACCACTGGCTCTGCAGGCTGGCGTGAGCTCTGCCCCACCACAGACGCTGGCTCCATAGGTTGGCACAGGCTCCACCCTACCCCCGATACTATCTCTGTGAGTTGGCGCATGCTCCTGGCTCCACGGGCTGGTGCAGGGCTCTGCCCTACCAGAGATGCTGACTCTGCAGGCTGGTGCAGGCTCCTGGCTCCATGTGCTTGCACGGGCTCTGCCCCACTGCAGACGCTGGCTCTGTGGGCTGGCATGGGCTCTGCCTCTCCACCGCTGCTCCCTCCACTGGCTCTGCCCCACTGCTGCTGCTCTCTCTGGAGTGCCGTCTCCACCACCCCTCCCTATGTGCTAGTTCAAGGTGCTTCCTATGGTGGTAAGCCCTTCTTCCCCCAAAATGGAGGCTTGCCTTCCCTGCAGGACCAGACTTCCCTGGTTCGCACTGTCCTTGCTTTACACTCCACAGTCCATAGAGTATCACCCTCCCACCTGTTGTGCACTACTCCCTAGGCTATCTCTGTACCTGCTGACCCCAGCCCTCTCTCAGGGACTAAGCTCTGGAGTCTAAGTCTTAGCTCCTAGACCCCACCCAGTGTCTCAGGCTGTGGTATCTGTGCAGGTATTCAATTCACCTGTATGAGCCTTTAACTCTGCTTTGCCATTCTCAATCTAGATGCTGCATTTTTCTCAGCCTTTGGGGTCCCTCCAGCCCCGTTGATCATCAGTTAGGTGGCTTCCCAGGGTGTGGGTTCCTTTTCTTTTTCACAGCTCCCTCCCTGGGGCGCTGGTGCCATCCTGATTCCTTTTCTCGCTCTCTTTTTTTCTGTTGTTCTACCCAGTTATGTCAAGAGTTTCTTGCAGTTTTTGGAGGTTTAAATTCAGCATTCAGATGATGTT
>PVHT021183702.1:1904206-1924515 GCA_004024745.2 Catagonus wagneri | reverse complement strand
TTTAATTGACCACACTCCAAACAATTTATATTGCATTACAAATATAATGTTTTGAAAAAGCAACTTCCTTTGATAGAGGTTTGAAAAGAACAGGCACTGGTGTTTGAGTAATTTTATATTTCTTGATCTGGTGCTGCTTATATAGATGGTTTGCTTTGTGATCTGAGGACTTTCTGAATGTATGGTACACTTCATTAAATGCTCTTTTTGTGACATAAAAAAGCTATATATTTAATGTATACAATTTGATATGCTTGGATCTGAGTATATACCCATGAAACAACCAACATAATCAAACATAAATTTATCCATCACTGCCAAAATTTCCTTCCACTCCTATTAGTTCTTCTGGTTTTCCTTTTATGGTAAGAGCATTTAACACAAAATCTACAGTCATAGAAAATTTTGAAGTATATAATAAAGTGCTGTATTATAATTATTCATCTTGTATAATAAAAATATTTATTGTTCAACAAATTTCACATCATATTCTTACCACATTTTAAAAATCCATTTGTTAACCAATGGACATTTAGTGTGTTTTCATATCTTCATTGCTGTTAATAATGCAATTGACGTGAAAGTGCAGATATCTCATTAAGATCCAGACACACCAAAAGTGGGGTTGCTGGATCAGATAACAATTCTATTTTCAAATTTTTGAGCAAACTTTATATTCCTTTTCAAAATGGTTTCACCAGTTAATGTTATGTCCAAATTTATAGGAGGGTTCTGCTTTCTCCACATTCACACTAACACTTGTTCTATTTTTCTAATAGTCATTATAACAGGTAGCAGGTGATGTCTTATTGTGGTTTTGATTTTCATTTCTTTGATGATCAATAAAGTTTATCACCTTTTCATATGATTGTTAGTCATTTTTATGGCTTCATCAGAGCAATAGCTACTCAATTCCTTTGCCCATTTTAAGATTTTTTTCTATTTTATTTACAATATTATGCAGATTTCTTCTGTACAACAAAGTGACCCAGTCATACACAATACATATATATATATATATATATATATATATATATATATATATATATATTTTCTTTTCTTCGCACTGTCCTCCATCGTGTTTCATCCCAAGTGCCCAAGTGACTGGATATAGTTCCCTTTGCTATAGAGCAGGATCTCATTGCTTATGCACTCCAAATGCAATAGTTTGCATCACTAACCCCAAACTCCCAGTCCATCCCATTCACTCCCCTCCCTTGGCAACCACAAGTCTGTTCTCCATGTTCATGCATTTGTTTCTTTTCTCTAAGAAGGTTCATTCATACCATATATTAGACTCCAGATATGTAATATCATATGTTAATTGTCCTTCTCTTTCTGATTTACTTCACATAGTGTGAGAATCTCAAGTTCTATCCATGTTGCTGTAAATGGATTATTTTGTTCTTTTTAATGGCTGAGTAATATTCCATTGTGTATATGTACCACATCTTCTTAATCAATTAATCTGCTGGTGGACATTTAGGTTGTTTCCATGTCTTGGCTATTGTGAATATTGCTGGAATGAATATATCGGTGCATGTATGTATCTTTTTCAATGAAAGTTTTGTCTGGATATATGCCTTAGCTATCATGAATAGTGCTGCAATGAAATTCCTCCAAAGAAGATATACAGATGGCCTTTGCCAATTTTTGAGTTTTTTGTTTTAGGTTTTTGTTTTGTTTTGCCTTCTGCTATTGAATTGTATGACTTTCACATATATTTTGGACATTACATTTCATAAGAGATATTGTTTACAACTGTTTTTCTCTTTCTGTCACCTTTTCATTTTCTTCATTGTTTCTTTTTCTGGGATGAGGTGTTCGTTTGTTTGACATTGTACCAATTGTTTAATATCTTTTGCAACTTGAGCTATTGGTATTATACTATGGATTTTTTCCAGTCCAACATACAGACGCTTCTAACCTAGGTATTCTCCTAGAAGTTTCATTTTAGGACTTGTGCTTGTCTTTAAAAAAATACAACTAACATATTATATTGGCACCAGGTGTACAACACACTGCTTTGATATTTGGAAATGTTACAAAATTGTCACCACAGTAAATGTACTTAACATGCATCACAGACATGGTTAAATTTTTTTCTTGTGATAAGAATTATTAAAGTCCTCCCAACAATTTCAAAACATTCAATAATGTTGATCATAATCACTATGTGGTACAGTAAAAAAACATGATTTTTTAAATTTTATAACTGGAAGTTTGTAGCCTTTTGCACTTCATCCACCTACCTCTGGTAAACATCAATCTATTCTTTGTATCTATGAATTTACTTTTTAAAAATCCCAACTATAAGTGAGATGACTCAACATTTGTGTTTCTCCAAATAACTTATTTTACTTAAAATAATTCAGTCAAAGTTCAACCATGTGATCAGAAATGGAAAGTTTCTTCTTTTTTATGGTTGAATAATATTTAAGTGTGTGTGTATATCCCAACTTCTTTATCCATCTATGAAGACAGATTATTTTCATATATTGGATGATATAAATACTGCTGCAATAAACACAGTAGTGCATGTATTCTACCAAGTTAATGTTTTCCTTTTCTTTGAATAAATACCTATGAATTGGAATTCCAGATCACAAGGTATTTCTATTTTTAATATTTTAAGAACTTCTATACTTCTATTCAAACTTCTATAGTGGTTGCACCAGCTTACATTCCCACAAAATATACACAAGTGTTTCCTTTTCTCCATATCATCACCAATACTTTTTATTCTTGTATTTTTGAATGATAGGCAATTTAACAGATGTGAGATAATATCTCAGGATGGCTTTGATATGCATTTCCCTGATTACTGACACTGAATGCCTTTTCTTGTACCTCTTGGCCAACTCCATGTATTCTGAAAAATGTTTATTCAGATCCACTTCCCATTTTTAATTAAATCTTTAATTTTTGCTATAGAGTTTCCTACATATTTTGGATAGTAAACCCTTATTAGATACAAAACTTGCAAATATTTTCTCCTGTTCAGTAGGTTGTCCTTTCATTTTGTTAATATTTTTCTTTGCTGTACAAAAGGTACTTAGCTTAATGTAGTTTCATTTATTTTTAATTTTGTTGTCTTTGCTTTTGTTGTCAAATAGAAAAAAATCATCTACAAGTAGATATCACTGAGCTTAGTATGTTTTCTCTTAGGGACATTATGATCTTACATTTAAGTCTTTTTTTTTTTTGCTTTTTTGCTTTTTAGGGCTGCTCCTGTGGCATATGGAAGTTCCCAGGTTAGGGATTGAATTGGAGATGCAGCTGCTGTTCAACATCACAGGCACAGCAATGTGGCATCTGAGCCATGTCTGTGACCTACACCACAGCTCATGGCAATGGTAGATCTTTAATTCATGGAGTGAGGCCAGGGATTATACCCACATCCTCATGGGTACTAGTTGGTTTCATTCCCACTGAGCCACAATGGGAAATCCACTTTTAAATCTTTAATCCATTTTGAGTTAATTATTATTTATGGGGTAATGAGAGCTCCAGTTTCATTTGTTTGCAATCTAGCTGTTCAGTTTTCACAAAACCATGTACTAAAGAGACTGTCCTTTCCCTACTGTATATTTTTGGCTCCTTTATCATAAATGTATTGACCCTATCTAAGTGGGCCTAATTCTGGGCTCTGTATTCTGTTCTATGAATTTATGTGTCAGTATCATGTTTCGGTTTTATACCTTTAAAATATACTTTGAAATTATGGTCTATGATATCTTAAAATTTAACCTCCATGCATTGCTTTGGCTTTGAGATCATTTGTGGTTTCATACAAGTCATAGTTTTCTCCTATTTCTGTGAAAAACATCACTGGGATTTTAATATGGATTCCATTGAGTCTATAGATTGCTTTGGGTAATACGGATCTTTTTCAGAGAATTAATTCTTCTAATTAATGAACTTAGAATTTCTTCCATTTATTTGCATGTTTTTTAAATTTCTTTCATCAATATCTTGTAGTTTTCAGGATGCAAGTTTTTTACTTTCTTGGTTAAATTTATACTTATGCATTTTAGCATTTTTGATGTAGTTGTAAGAGGAATTGTTTTCTTAATTTCCTTTCTGTACTTATTAGTTTGTAGAATTGCAATAGATTTTTATATATTGATTTTGAACCCTGCAAATTTATTGAATTTACTTATTAATTCCAACAGTTTTTGGTAGAGGCTTCAGGGTTTTTTAAATATAACTTCATGATATCTGAAAATATTGCAAGTTTTACATCTTGTTTTCTGATTTGGATGCCTTTTACTTCTTATTCATGCCCAATTACTCTGTCTAAGGCTTCTGACTCTATAATGAGTAAAAATGACGAGGGTGTGTATCATTGTCTTATTTCTGGTCATAGAGGAAATATTTACAGCTTTTCACTATAATGTCAGCTGAGGGCCTGCCATATAAGGACTATATCATGAGGAAGTAGAGTCCCATTATATATGATTTTTGAAGCTTTTTATTCTATATAGATGTTGAATGTTGTCAAATTCTTCCTCTGCATCTATTGTTATGAATATATAAATTTAGTCCTGACTTTATTAATGTGGTATATAGCATTGTTTAATTTGCAAGTTTTGTGTAACCCCTGCATATGTGGAATAAATCCCAGCGGATTATAGAAAATGACTGTTTTAAAATTTTGTTGAAATGGAAGAATCAAGATTGCAGAGGAGTAAGATGTGGTGCTTACCTTCTCCCGCAAACAAATTAAAAAAAAAAAATCTAAATGTAGAGCGATTTGCACAGAACATCTACTAAACACGGGCAGAAAACCTTAAACCTCCCAAAAGAGAGAGAGACCCTCCACATAACTGGGTAGAACAAAAAGAGAAAGAGAAGAGGAATGAGGATGGGACTAGCACTCCTGAGAGGAAGCTGATAAAAATGAAAGGAACCCACACCCTGGGAAGCCACCTAACTGATGGGGAGATCAGCTGAGATGGAGGGACCTCAAAGGCACTGAGAAAAGCACAGAAGCTGGACTGGGGAGTATAAAGCAGAGTGAGAGCTGCTCAGATCCTCTGCACCTCTACCCTGGGCACCACAGACTGAGATACTTGGGTGGTGGCTGGGAGCTGAGACTCAGGCTCTAGATGTCAGTTTCAGGGAGAGGACTGGGTTGGCTGAGTGGCTAGGGAATGGTGTTCCATATGCTAGGCATTTGAATGCTAGAGCTGGGGGAACCTGAAAAGAGGCCTGGACTGGTAGGAGAATCAAGGCACCACTGTTGGGAGGGCCAGAGGAAGAGGGGAAGACCACCGTAGGATTATCTTCCCTGCACATGCATGTGGACTCTCAGAGGGTGGGGCACCTCTGGTGCAGGCTATGGCTGGTGATGCACCACTTGCTTGGACTATGGGAAGACCAGGTGCCTCTTGTGCAGGCTATTGATGGCCAGGCACATCTCATATGGAATAAGGGCAGGGGGTTGCTGAATGCAATGTGGTGCCTCTTGTGTGATCTACAGGCTGTGGGGACAAACCACAACAGCAGGAAATGTGAATATTCTAAAAAATAGGACTTCAAATCATAAAATGAGGGGAAGGAAATTAAGAGAATAGGTTCTTATTTAGAATGTGTTTGTGCCTATATAACTATCAGGTTAAAGCAAGCAGATATAGGAAAGAGTTAACTTGAAAAACAGGGCTACCACAAATAAAAAACAAATATTACATTCAAAGTACTAAAAAGAAGAGAACACAAGCATAAAATAAAAGGAAATTATCAAGCAGTTGTAGACTATTGCCTCTGGGATGGAAAAGCAAGGAGATCGGCTGTACAGCACTGGAAATTATGTCTAATCACTTAACGACAAATCCATAGATGTATGTGTAACCAGGTCACCATGTTGTGCAGTTGGGAAACTGAGAGAAATCTGTAAACCAGCTATAATGGCAAAATAAAAATAAAAATAAATCAAACAAAAAATAAAGGAAAAAGGTGAAATATAGAATCAACTGGAAAACAAGGTTTAAAATGGTAATAAATACCTATTTATGATTACCTTAAATGTCAATGGACTGAATGCCCCAATAAAAAGACATATAGTGGCAGATTAAATAAAAACGCAAAAGCCTGCAACATGCTATTTACAAGAGACTCACATTAGGGCAAAGGACACATATAAATTGAAAGTGAAAGGGTAGAAAAATATTTAAAAAAGAGAGAAGGACAAATGGCATATGATATTATTGATATGTGGAATTTAAAGTGTAGCACAAATGAACTTAGCTACAAAACGTAAACAAACTCACAGACATAGAGAACAGATTTATGGTTGCCGGGGGAGAGGGGGAGAAGAGGGACGATTGGAGACTTTGGAGTTGGTAGATGCAGACTATTACATTTAGGATGGATAAACAATGAGGTCCTACTGTACAGCACAGGGAAACACATCCAGTCTCTTGGGGTAGAACATGATGGAAGGTAATGTGAGAAAAATAATGAACAATTGTGTCACTATACTGTACAGCAGAAATTGACACAACACTGTAAATCAACTATATTTTAACAAAAGTAAAATAAATAAAATGGGAAAATGATATCAAAAGGGGATTTAAAAAGCATTCCACTCTTAGAGAACACACATAAGGTCTTGTGAACAGTAGGACACAGGAAAACAGCAGTAACGTCATAGGATACAGAACCAGACCAACCCGCCAGTCTTGGAGGGTCTCCTAAGGAGGTGGGGGGTGGCTGTTGCTCCCTCAGAACATGCAGACTGTTGGCAAACATATCCAAGGGTACTCATCTGAAGGCTAATGCTGCTGGGGACATTATCACCAAGACTTGGCCTTACTCAACAGATTTCAGGCTCCAGTGCTGGGATGCCTTAGGCCAAACAACCAACAAGACAGAAACATAGTCCCACCCATCCAAAGACAGGCTTCTTAAAGACTTCCCTTAAGATGACTGTTATCTCTGTACATGCCCTGTGAGGCTGCCCTGCCCACCAGAAGGCCAAGACCCAAAACCAGCCACCAGTGGACTGGCACTTGCCCTTCCTACCAGGAAATATGCACAATCCTCTAGACCAGCCTCAGCCACCAGGGGAAGATATAAGAAGCAAGGATATACAATCCCACAGCCTATGGAAATGAGTCTGCAAACACAGGATGGAAACTACCCTGGGGCCAGCAGTTCTCCTGGCATTGAGTGATAAGAAGGGAGTGTACTCCTGGGACACATTTAAGACATACCCTACAGAGGGCCACTTCTTCAATGTCATGAAACATAACTAAACCTCTACATACAAAAAGTTACAAATACAAATTTAGAAAAGTATGAGACAGTAGAGGAATATTATTCAGACGAATAAACAAGATAAAATCCCAGAGAATAAGTAAGTGATATGTAGATAGGGAATCTCCCGAGAAAGAGTTTAGAGTAATAACCACAAAGATTATCCAAGAATTTTGGAAAAGAATAGATGCCTGGAATGAGAAATTATAAAAAAATAAAAATAAACTGTAACAAAGAACAAAAAAATATAGAGTTGGGGAATAGAATAACTAAAATGCAGAATATACTGGAAGGAAGTGATAGCAGAAGATATGAGGTAGAAAAATTAGTGATGAAAATCACTGCCACAGGACGGAATAAAGAAAAAGAGAATGAAATGAAATAAGGACAGTTTAAGAGACCTCTGGGATAATATCAAAAGCAACAACATTCACATTATATGGATCACAGAGGAGAAGAGTGAAAGAAAAGTCCTGAGATGATATTCGAAGAGAAAAAGGATGAAAATGTCCTTAACCTGGAAAAGGACGTGGTCACACAAGACCAGGAAGTGCACAGAGTACTATCCAAGATAAACTTAAGGAGGAACACACCAAGACAAATAGTGATTAAATTGGCAAAATGCAAGAGGAAGAGAAAATATTAAAACCAACAAAAGAAAAGCCACAAATAACATAAAAAGTAACCTCTATAAAGTTATCAGATGATTTTTCAGCAGAAGCTCTGCAAGCCAGAAGAGAGTCACATAATACATTTAAAGTGATGAAGGGGGGTGTTCCTGTCATGGCTCAGTGGTTAACGAATCCGACTAGGAACTATGAGGTTGCGGGTTCGATCCCTGGCCTTGCTCAGTGGGTTAAGGATCCAGCGTTGCCGTGAGCTGTGGTGTAGTTTGCAGACACTGCTCAGATCCCACATTGCTGTGGCTGTAGCGAAGGCCGGCGGCTCCAGCTCCTGTTAGACCCCTAGCCTGGGAACCTCCATATGCCGCAGGTGCGGCCCTAGATAAGGCAAAAAGACAAAAAAAAAAGTGATGAAAGGGAAAAACATTACTAAGAATATTCTATACAACAAGGCTTTCGTTCAGACTCAACAGAGAAATAAAAAGCTTTACAAACAAACAAAAGCTAAAAGAATTCAGAACCACCAAAGCAGCTTTACAACAAACGGTAAAGGAATGTCTCTAGGTGGAAAAAAGAAGGCCAAAATTAAAAACAATAAGATGATGAAAAGGGAATGCTCATCAGTAAAGGCAAATATATAGTAAAAGTAGGAAATAATCCACACACAAATATGATGTCTCTTCCTAGATAGATACAGCCCATCACAACTGAATCAAGTAGAAATAGACCAATCACTAAAAGTGAAAAAAAAATCTGTAATTTAAAAAAAAACCTGCCTATATATAAAATCCAGGAACAGATGGCTTCACAGGTGAATGCTACCAAATACTCAAAGAAGAACTTAAATATTTCTCAAACTCTTCCAAATAAGATTGAAGAGGCAGAAACTCAAATAGTCACAATAAAAATAACATCCCAATAACTGTTTCTAGGGCACACAGGTGATTTGACTCATTGAATTTTCTTTAAGGGAAATTTCTTGTTATTATCTTACAGAAACCATGGTCAGAGTTGATACTCTCCAATTTTCTTTCCTCAGCTTTCTAGTGTTTAAATAGATTGTAATAAGATAAACTAATACCAAAGCCACAATAATTTGAAAAAAAAATCAGAATCAGTTAAAACCTAAGGTTTTTGTAGTTACTGTCTTTCTCACCTAGAATTTTGCACAGGGTTCATGTTTGTTCAGATATAATTTTCCTTATAAATTGTCTTTTACTTTCTGTTCTTTCAAAGCCATCCAAATTGTTTGCTTTCACATTGTCAACATGTAGTCTCTTTCACAAGTCTATTTGTATAGAGATGATCAAAACCCAAATATGGTATTTCGCAAACCAAAAGTATTGAATATTTGACAGTGTCTATATTTTATAGGAGGTTTCTAAGAGCCCTACCTTTATTCTAGATCTGTAATTAATTGAAGTCTGGGGATGGACTCCCATGAGACAGCCTTCAAGCTTTCCTCATTCTGTGGTACACAGAAGTGATAGAAGGACTTGATTTAATACATAATACAATACTGAATCCTCACATGTCAGTCTCAGACCTAATCCAGGTGTAGAACAGAAAGGCACTTAATTCATTTTCAAGATCTTTG
This sequence comes from Catagonus wagneri, assembly GCA_004024745.2. NCBI lineage: Eukaryota > Metazoa > Chordata > Mammalia > Artiodactyla > Tayassuidae > Catagonus > Catagonus wagneri. The sequence goes on along the minus strand of PVHT021183702.1, from coordinate 1,915,035 downwards.
AAATGTAAGAAACACAGTTTCTCAAGACAAGAATTTGCTAATGTAATGCGAAAGAGCCATGATGCACAGGGGGGTGGCAGCAGCTACTGGAAGTTCACGAGGTAGTAGTAACCAGGTGGCTGAAAGCAGAGGAAAGAGAATTTTTTACCTATTAATAGAACAACTGCCTTCCATGCAAGAAGTTAACTTTCATTGTCATCCAGTCTCCACACCAAAGATTCAGGGCATAAACCTTCGAAAAGCAAGAGTAGGTAAGTTTGGACCCACGTGAAGTGGAAGAATTGTACAGTGACTCATAATATGTGTAATGCATTTCTTTACAATTAAATGTAAATACATAAATTACTTAGAGAGTTAGAGTAATGTCTTAACGGAAGGAGGCTCTGTAGGAAATTGCCGATGTTCCCATGCTCTTCAGCCATTCCCTGACAGAGTATGAATTGAGAGCACATTGCTGCATTCCTCTCTGCCTCAGTTCTGCAAGATTGCAGATAAGTTCTATGTGAACAGTTAACAAATTAATGCATGTAATGTACTCTAGTATTTACTAAGTCCTTTATAAGAGTTAACTACTGTTGTCATAATTACCAATGTTGTCAGTATTTACTCATTATACTGTCATTGGAGGAGACAATGTCCTCCAAAAACACGTTTAGGAATTACTGTGCCCTGTGCTGAGACGAGCACTACTTGAACACTCCATAACAAAGTCCATGTTCTTTTTGGACATTGTTTTCCATGAGAAGACTTTAAGGGCATTTAAATGAATAAAGTGAGCTGTGTATGGGAACAAGCAGTGCACACCGTTCTGATAGGGTGTGCCAACATTTCAGCCATTCACACAAAAGCATTTTAAGAATGCTACTTTGATTTTGGATCACTCAGTTTCAGACTTTATGAAATGGAGAAAGTTAGGTTCCTTGAGTATGTGACAGGATTTTTTACTTTCTCAAGAAGGAACTGAAAGGATTCCAGTGTTTTTAGTTAAATCAACTTTAACTAAAACAGAATCAAACTTTCTCGTTTGTATTTCTTGAGTTAATTGTGGTCATGCATATTGAATATATAGAGGCAAAATCATATGTATTTTGACAAAAAATATTTTGCAAGAATTTTTATGATATACTGCTTGTACATTATTTAGTCAACACCGAGTCTGTATTTGGCTAATGCATAATTTTTTATTGAATCATTATTTCAGTGTAATAAGTATGTGCCCATAGGTTTTAACAAGACCTACTGATGTGTCATTTTTAAGAATGCAAGATCATCCCTTATAAATCAAGTATGTCAGTGTCTCATTTACATATGAAACAGTCAAATCCTAGAGCTATTTGTTGATTTCCAAGCTAATAACGACATTGATAAAATCAAGTTCTTACTAAAGAAATCACAGGAATTTTTTTTTTTATTTATGGCCACACCCACAGCATATGGACGTTCTCAGGCCGGAGACTGAATCTGATCCTCAGCTATGACCTATCCTGAAGCCGCTGCAATGCTGGATCCTTTAACCCACTGTGCCAGGCCAGCAATCAAACCCGTGTTTCCACACCAACCTAAGCCACTTCAGTCAGATTCTAACTCACTATGCCCAGCAGGAACTCCAACAGGAATTGGTTTTACTCTACGTACCTAAATCCAACAAAATGTAATATTATGTGACTGATATAACACATAATATCTATAAAATATAACATCCTCAAGATATAATATATATCACATTTATAGCCCTAATTTGCTCATCTGTGAGGTTATTGACTCACACTTGAAAGGGACTTAACATATAAGCAAAGAAGTTTCAAAAATTGCTCATTAATTAGATTCCAGGCAAAGTTTTTAATCCTAGAGCAAATTAATTTTGTAATGTTTACATCAATTTCCCAATCGTGGCCACAAATTCAATGACTCTACCATGTTTAATAATAATCCTGTTTTTCAGCTTGTTGACAAAAGGTTATATTTTACATGGATGATTGGAGACCATGGAACATTGTTTTAGAAGTTTTCTCCCATCATTTTGGGTCAGAGACAATGAATATAAATATTAGGGGAAGCATTTATGTTGAAAAACATAGGAAGGCAGAGAAAGACCTTGAAAGAGCATTCCCTCCCCCCCAAAAAAAATCCCAGGAATCTATAGATGTACAGAGTCTCTGGTAACTTAAGAAAATAAAATTCCCTGGGGCTGAAGTACTGCCACAATTTACAGTGACTCTTCCTTGGAAGTATGACACTGAGAATTCTGATCTCTTTCCATTGACAATTAGACATTTACAGAATATTTCTTTTTCATTACTTCAAATAAAAGAAGGCACAGGGATATGATTTGATATGACATAAATTATCTCAAGTATGTTATTGATAATGAAAGACAAATTTCCCATTGTTATTGTTTGTCAAGATAAGAAACAAGCATGTGAATAATTATGGCACACCAAGGAAATCAATTCACTTACCTAAGGATTAAGAGATATGAAAAATATTTATTAGATATTTGCCATCATATAAATGAGGGTATATGTATTCATCTGTCATCAACTGCAGGACACCATTCCTGTAAACAAAGGATCTTAAAATTCATTTGCAGGACTTTAGTCAGCACCTTGACAGTATATTGAAGGAATTTTTATTCTATGGGCAATGAACAATAAGTGAAAGGTTAACAGACAATGGGATATGACTGATGTCTTTAAGTTTTTAATGGGAAAAGAAAGTTATTCAAGTGCAAGTACAATCAAATTAAGTAATACAAAAATGAGAGAACTGAATAAAATAAGAATTTTAGTGATTAGTGAGTAAAACAGTATGTATAGCTTTTCTCATTCAGCTGAAAAAATTTAAGTAAAGCTCTGAGGGGGCCTCAAGGGAAGTTCAAGAGATCCTCTGGGATAGAAGTGGATAGAAAATGATACTTATAAAAGCAATGTGCGAAAAATAAAAATGTCATCAACCAAGAATATGTTAAGAAATACAAACATGTGGGAAAAATAATTGTTAAACTAGTGATTATTATCAGTCAGAGGGAATAAACATTCATTTGCTCAAATCAAACCAAGTAAGATATGACATTGCTGATTTCTAGGTAGAGGTATTTTAATTTGATGGTGTTTTAATATTTCTCTTTTATTAGAATATTCTAGCCATAAAGAGGAAAAGGTCCTGACCAACAGATAAATTGTTTTAGCAAAGCACCACATCTTCTGTCATATTATTTTGCTCCTGCAATATTTCAGTTTGAATGAAGCATTTGAATGAGAACATGGACCAGAAGAATGAAACCTCAACAGATTTCATCCTCTTGGGACTCTTTCCCTGGTTCAAACATCCCTACCTCCTCATTATCATCATCCTCCTTATCTACACTATTGCCTTTTGTGGAAACTCCGTCCTTATCCTCCTCATCTGGCTAGACTCCCATCTCCACACCCCTATGTACTTCCTGCTCAGTCAACTGTCCCTCATTGACTTGGCTTACATCTCCAGCACAGTGCCCAAAATGGTCACCAACTATTTCACAGGGAAGAAAAGCATTTCCTATTTTGCCTGTGCTACTCAACTCTTCTTTTTTCTCACTCTTGGCCTCGCTGAGTGTATCTTGCTGACTCTCATGGCCTATGACCGCTATGTGGCTGTCTGTAAGCCCCTGAGATACACGGTCCTCATGAACCCTAAGGTCTGTCTCCAGATGGCTGCTGCAGCCTGGGTTGGGGGAGCCCTTGCAGCGCTTGTACACACCATCTACCCAATGAATTTCCCTATCTGCGGTTCCCGGGAAATTAATCATTACTTTTGTGAGATGCCAGCCATCCTGAGAATGTCTTGTATGGATATATCAGCCTATGAGATGGTGAAATTTCTGTCAACCATTGTATTTCTCCTGGTTCCATTTGTTCTCATCCTGACCTCCTACACTCTCATCTTCCTCACCGTTCTCAGGATGAACTCTCGCAAGGGTAGGAGCAAAGCGCTGACCACCTGCTCCTCCCACCTGACAGTGGTGAGTCTCTACTTTGGTCAGGCCATCTTCATCTACATGACACCCACCTCATCCCACACACCTGAGCAAGACCAGACTGGTACTGTGCTTGGTACCATAGTGACCCCCATGCTCAACCCACTCATCTATAGCCTGAGGAACAAAGAAGTGGTGGGAGCTCTGAAGAAGTGCTTGGGAAGGTGCTGTAATTGATAAAATGCCACATTCTAAAATGTCACTCTCAGAAATGTCTCGCCTTCCATATGAAAAGTATTCATGATCACTGGACTGTCATACTGTAACATCATAAAGGAGCAAAATGGGACTAGGACGTGCATATTGACATTTGCTCTACTGACATGGAGTTTTTTTAGTGTCATATTGTCTACATCAGTTAAATACAACTTTAATGTGTTACTTATCTTTGGATTTGGGGTGGCATTACATGAGTTTTGACAATAACATCTGTGCAAAGAAATGATCTCCGACCTCTTGAGTAGCTTCAGTTTATTGATTCTCGGACTCCAAAACTGACATGCTATAACTAACTTCTTGATTGGTGTTTCTTATTTTTAAAATCATTGTTTCAGAAAATGCTCTCGTTCGTCAATTCATTTTCTACGGACTTATCTAAATCTCTCCTCTCCAAAATATCAAATATCACTTATTTCATGAAATATTCCTATATAACCCTTCTTTTCTCCAATATTCTACTTTTACTCATATATATTTTATATTTTATTACATACAATTTTTGCAATTGTATTATGCACTCTTCTAAATTAAAAAAAATATGTAAATAACCCTATGTGACTAGAAACAAGGAGGTGAATTTAGGATCTTTTTTAAGGAATTAGATGAGAATTATTATTTTTTATTTTTCTACTAAGTTTCATCATTTTTCCTTCTTCATTACTACATTACCATTTATATTTTTCAAGCTAAAGTAATAGCTCAATTTTATAACTTAGTAATTCTATTCAGTGAGGATTTTGATGCTGTATTTAAAATAATTATAGTTAACTTAATTTTTATGATTATGTGATCATCTTTCCAGTAAAACAGTAAAATATTTTAAATTATGCAATTTATAAAATCGTAACTCTCTTCCATAGATCATAAATTTTGTTATTACTATTGACATCATCATTATCATCACAATCATACTTTCTTGAAAATAGTTGTTACTTTAATAATTTAAAATTATATATTATTTATCTATTATTTTTATATTAATTTAAATTTACATAAATTAAATTAGTTTATCAAAAATAATGCTATGTTTTTTGTTTTTAATTACTTAACTCCATTACATTTATAGGTGTAAAACAATCATCAAAAGCAAAATTTTATAGCATTTCTATCCCAAAACCTCAGTGCATCCCCCCACCCCCCAGCCTGTCTCATTTGGAAACCATAAGTTTTTCACAAAGTCTGTGAGTCAGTATCTGCTCTGCTAAGTTCTTTGTGTCTTTTTTTAGATTCCACATGTGTGATAGCATTTGATGTTGGTGTCTCATTGTCTGACTGACTTCACTTAGCATGATAATTTCTAGGTCTGTCCATGTTTCTGCATATGCCATTATTTCTTTCCTTTTAATGGCTGAGTAATATTCCACTGTGTATATGTACCACCTCTTCTTTATCCACTTCTCTGTCGATGGACATTTAGGTTGTTTCCAAGACTTTGCCATCGTATATAGGGCTGCAATGAACGTTCAAGTACATGTGTCTTTTCAAGTCATGGTTTTCTATGGATAGATGCCTAGGAGTGGTATTGCTGGATCAAATGGTAATTCTATTTTTAGTTTTCTGAGGAATCTCCATACTGTTTTCCACAGTGGCTGCACCAATTTGCAGTCACACTAGCAGTGTAATAGGGTTCCTTTTTCCCCACACCCTCTCCAGCACTTATTGTTTGTTGACTTTTTGATGATGGCCATTCTGGTTGGTGTAAGGCGGTACCTCACAGTGGTTTTGATTTGCTTTTCTCTAATAATGAGTGATGTTGAACATCTTTTCATGTGTTTTTTTGGCCATCTGTATGTCTTCTTTGGAGAATTGTCTGTTTAGATCTTCTCCCATTTTTTGATGGGGTTGTTTTTTTGGTATTGAGCTGTAGGCTCTTCCTACTTTGACATTTTGGCTACCTATCAATGATCTCTTTTCATTTAGTCCTGTGCATGTTCTATCTCTTTTCATTTAGTGCTATGCATGTTTTTTGTCCCAATCTGTGAACATGTTTGCAATGACAATTTTATTAACATATCTGTTAATTTTCTACTAATGTTATTGGAACTTATTCTTTTATGTTAAAGCCACAATTTAATAGTTTGTTTTAAAACGTTCCCTCAACCTGCATTTTTCACAAGCAGCAAAACTTCATTTGGAATTCTTAATATTCCCTCTGAAAACGCCTTTAGCTTTATGATCAAGTTCATTAAGTGTAGTTCCTGTTTTTCATGTTACTGCATACTGAGTTTAGTTCACCACTACATGTTACTTTCTTCTCATTTCCAAAATAGCATTTTCCTTGTTTTTTAAGATCATAACTAAAAATTTCCTGCAGTTCCTTTGAATTGGCATTAATATCTTTCTCAAAAATTTTTAAAAGTTTTAAACAACAGTTTGCTAGAGGCCCTTACAGCTTTTTCTCATCACTCAATTCAAGAGCTAATGACAAATGTCTTTTTTCAGGTTCATCCCACTTTTAGTACAAAATATATGCCATGAAACAAGCCACCAAAAATTGATAAATTAAAACATGAATTTTATTTGCTCACAAATATTAAATTTGGGCAGGGCTCAGGAAGGATGGCTCATTTCTTTCCCACATGTCAGATGAGACAACATAATTGGGGTCTAGTATATTCACTTTCAAGATGGCTTATTCACATGCTAGAATGTTGGTGCTGGCTATTGACTTAAAAGCTTAGTTGGATCTGAAGTATAGGAGCTTTAGTTCTTTTCCATGTGGGTCTCACCTTGGGCTGCTTTGGCTTCCTCATAGCATGATGATTGACTCATAAGTATAAACATCCTAACAAAACAAATCAGATGTACATGGCATTTTGATTATTTAGTTTAAAAAGTACTTCTGCTGTACTTTAAAGTTCCAGGCAGTTGCAAAACCACTCAGTTACATGGTGCTAGGAAAGTTAGATATTCACATGCAAAAGAATAAACCTATCTTACACTACTGACAAAAATTAACTCAAAGTTAATTAAAAACTGAGCTGTAAGATCTAAAACCATAAAAGTCCTAGAACAACACATAGTTAATAAGCTTCTTGGCATGGATCATAGTAATATTTTTTGATATGACACTTGAAGCATAAATAACAGAAGCAAAAATCAAGAAGGGGTACTATATCAAACTAAAAAGGCTTCTGGAGAGCAAATAAAACCATCAACAAAATGAAATGGCAACTTCATAAATGAAAGAAAATATTTGTAAACCACATATCTGATAATAATTTAATATACATAATATATAAAAACTTATACGACTTAATAGCAAAAAAACCCAAATAATCCAATTAAAAATGAACGAGTGCCCTAAAATCATTTTTCCCAAGAAAATATACAAAAGTACCTGAAAAGGTGCTCAACATTATTAGTCATTAAGAAAATGCAAGTAAAAACAAGAATGAGATATTACCTGTTAGAAAGATTATCATCAAAAATATGAGATAACAAATGCTGTCCAAAATGTGGAAAGAAGGGAATTCTTGTGCACTATTGGTGAAATAGTAAAGTGATGTAAAAACTATGGAAAACACTATGGATTCCTCAAGAAATTAAAACTATAACTACCATATGATCCACCAATTCAACTTCTGGAACTATATCTAAAGTAAACAAAAACATTAACTTTGGAGTTCCTGTCATTGCACAGGGTTAACGAATCCGACTAGGGACCATGAGATTGCGGGTTCGATCCCTGGCCTTGCTCAGTGGGTTAAGGATCCGGTGTTGCCATGAGCTGTGGTGTAGGTCACGGACGTGGCTCGGATCTGGCGTTGCAGTGGCTGTGGCGAAGGCCGGCGGCCACAGCTCTGATTCGACCCCTAGCATGGGAACCTCCATATGCTGAGAGTGCAGCCCTAAAAAGCCCAAAAAATAAAAAAAAATTGTTTATATATTCACATTTAAACAGAAAAATGCATATTTAATAAATAATGAATGAATTGTCTTCCCATTATACTGGAAAATTTTTAAACATATACAAATTGAGTTGTTGGCAAGGATATTGGGAAATGCTAACTCCTAAACTACAGGAATGAGTGGAAATTGATAAATCACTTGAAAAAGCAATTTACCAATATTTAAGTGAAATTTTAAGACTGAGAGACACTTTTGTTAAAACAACTGATGTTTTCTCCTTTACCAGGGAAATAAATCCAGATTGTTATCAAGCAAAAGCAGTCTGATTTTATTAAAGAATAAGTAATAAAGTGAGTAAAAAAACACAAACTGCAGTTTAGGTACAGTGAATTTAAATATTTTAGAAAACTATCATAAGGTTTTGCAAAGGACTTGAGCAGTCTTGACAATAGAAAGATTTACCCGAGCCAGAAACTTTACAAATGTGTAAAACGTGTCAAAGATTTGATTTCAATAAGAAAATCTTAGTAAAATTTTAAATGGAAGAAGCATTCTATGAGTTTTCACATTTCTTTGACATTGCTACTAGAACCATGATAATTACCAATAACATAAGCACTTATCATTGACATCACAGGCAAAATTTCTTTTTTTTTTTTTCATTTTTTTTCTTTTTGCTTTTATCTAGAGAAGCAGCTGTGGCATATGGAGGTTCCCAGGCTAGGGGTCTAACAGGAGCTGTAGCTGCGGCCTTCGCCACAGCCACAGCCACGTGGGATCCGAGCTGCGTCTGCAACCTACACCGCAGCTCACGGCAACGCCGGATCCTTAACCCACTGAGCAAGGCCAGGGATCGAACCCGCAACCTCATGGTTCTTAGTCGGATTCGTTAACCACTGAGCGACGAAGAGAACTCCCGGGCAAAATTTCTTCATAAGTTTGCAACTTGAAAGAAATGGGCTTGCTGTTGTTTGGAGAAGGACTTGGGTGCCACCCAGTGGCAGTGTTGTGCATAATGCATGAGACAGTTTTGCAATAATCGTCATGTGGTCAATTGATTGCCTTTGAAGAAGTCCTGGATTCACCACTTCAAACTGTACAATTATTATTGCAAAATCAGTTGTGGTGAAGACAAGTAATGTTGCTTTTGAGTAAGAGTAAGCTGTCCTTAGTTTTCAAAACGCTATCCCAAGTATGAACTAAAATCTTAATGGGGGTTTTTAGACATCATGTTGTCTCTATTAAGTAATTAATTTATTTCTACTTTTTTTTGGTCTTTTTTTTTAGGGCCACCCTCGTGGAATATGGAAGTTCCCTGGCTAGGGGTAGAATTGGAGCTGCAGCTGCCAGCCTGCACCACAGCCACATCAATGCCAGATCCAAGGTGCATCTGTGAACTACACCACAGTTCAAGGCAATGCTGTATAAGTGAGACCAGGGATTGAACCCGCATCCACACAGGTCCTTGTTTGTTAACTACTGACCCACGAAAGGAAATCACAATAGTTTTAATTTTTCTTTTCCAATTTGGATTCCTTTTATTTCCTTTTTTTCCCTCTGATTGTCATTGCTAGGACTTCTAAAACCATGTTGAATAGTAGTGGTTAAAGTGTACATCCTTGTCTTATTTCTGATCTTAGTGGAAATGCCTTCAGTTTTTCACCATTGAGAATATTAGTGGGAGAGATGTTTTCCCCAGGAGATAAAGACACCCACTGGGGTTGCCTTTCTCCTGGGCAGAGGACAAAGCTGACACATAACACACTGTCAAATGTGAATAGACTGCAGTTCTGTCAGCCCTAAGCTGTAGGTCTGAATTTCTTTCTGGAAACCCAGTCTCATGAGTTTCACCAGAGGGCTTAGGACCCTGCTCTTAAGCAAACTGTTCATCTAGGAAAGTAGAGGTGCCACTTTTGTAGGAGTGAATGAAACTTAAATGATTCCCAAAAGAAAAATTTAGTATTTTACAAACACTATGTTTTTTTTTATTTTTCCATTATAGCTGGTTTACAGATTTGTGTCAGTTTTCCAACTGCACTGCGGGGTGACACAGTTAAACATACACATATGGATTCACACAAGTGATTAGACATAGTTCCCAGTGCTATACAGCCAGATCTCCTTGCTTTTCCATCCCCAAGGCAATAGTCTGTAACTGTTAGCCCCAGACTCCCATACCATCCCACTCCCTCCCCCACCCTCTTGGCAACCACAAGTCTGTTCTCCAAGTCTGTGATTTCCTTTTCTGTAGAAAGTTTCATTTGTGCAGTATATTAGATTCCAGATATTAGTGATATCATATGGCATTTGTCTTTCTCCTTCTGACTTATTTCACTTAGTATGAGGGTCTCTAATTCCATCCATGTTGCTGCAAATGGCATTATTTTATTCTTTTTTTATGGCTGAGTAGTATTCCATCATGTATAAATACCACATCTTCTTAATCCAATCATCTGTCGATGGACATTTGCGTTGTTTCCATGTCTCGGCTGTTGTGAATAGTGCTGCAGTGAACATGCTTGTGCAAGTGTCTTTTTCAAGGAGATTTTTGTCCAGATATATGTCCAAGAGTGGGATTGCTGGGTCATATGGTAGTTCTACGTAGAGTTTTCTAAGGTACCTCCATACTGTTTTCCATAGTGGTTGTACCAGCTTACATTCCCACCAACAGTATAGGAGGGTTCCCTTTTCTCCACACCCCCTCCAGCATTTGTTGTTTGTGGACTTGTTAATGATGGCCATT
>PVHT021183702.1:1891878-1903206 GCA_004024745.2 Catagonus wagneri | reverse complement strand
GTGTCTTGTCTTATATTTAAGTCTTTAAGCCATTTTGAGTTTCTTTTTGTGCATGGTGTGAGAGTGTGTTCAATCCCTGGCCATACTCAGTGGATTAAGGATCTGGCATTGTTGTGAACTGTGGTATAAGTCACAGATATGGCTCGGATCTGTTGTTGCTATTGTTGTGGCATAGGCTGGCAGCTGCCACTCCTATCTGACCCCTCCCTGAGAACTTCCATATGCTGTGGGTGTGGGGTTAACAGTTGTAGACTATTGCCTTTGGGATGGAAAAGCAAGGAGATCCTGCTGTATAGCACCAGGAACTCTGTCTAATCACTTGTGACGAATCCATATGTGTATGTGTAACCAGTCACTACGCTGTGCAGTTGGAAAATTGAGAGAAATCTGTAAACCAGCTATAATGGAAAAATTAAAAAATAATAATAAAATAAATTTAAAAAATAAAATAAATAAAATAAAGTAAATAAAACAATAAAATAAATAAAAATAAAACAATGAGACCTAATTAAATTTAAAATCTTCTGCACAGCAAAGTAAATCATTAAACAAAACAAAACCAAAAACCCACAGAATGGGAGAAGATCTTTTCAAATATTTCAACTGACAAGGGCTTAATCTCCATAACATACAAACAACTCATATAACAACAAAAAACCCAATCACAAAATGGATAGAAAACTTAACTAGATTTTTCTCCAAAGGAGACATAGGAATGCCCACTAGGAACATGAAAAAAAAAATGCTCAAAATCAGTAATTATTAGAGAAATGCAAATCAACACTACAGTGAGGTAACACCTCACACCAGTTACAGTGGCCACTATTAGCAAGTCAATGAACAACAAATATTTGTTGATATTCTCATTTTGTTTATACATAGTTTTACTAGGTTTTTTTTTTTTTAGTTCATTAGTTCTTTTTCCAGAGTATACTTTAGATCTTTCCTATGTTTCTGTTTTTGTAGATAGGTCATTTGTGCCATATTTTAGACTCCATATGGTGTTTGTCCTTCTTTTTCTGTCTTTTTCTGTCTTACCTCACTTAGTATGAGAATCTCTATTTTCATCCACGTTGTTACAAATAACATTGCTTAGTTCTTATTATGGCTGAATAGTATTCCACTATATATATGTACCACATCTTAATCCTTTCATTTGTCAGTGGACATTTAGGTTGTTTCCACGTCTGTTGCTATTGTGAATAGTGCTGCAAAGAACATAGCAGTGCATGTATCTTTTTCAATGAAAGTTTTATCCAAATATATGCCCGGGAGCTGGACTGCTGGATCTTATGGTAGTTCTATCTTTAATTTTCTGAGGAACCTCCATACTGTTTTCCATAGTGGTTATACCAATTTACGTTCCCAACAGTGAAGGAGGGCTTCACAACTGAGTTCTACCAAACATGCAGAGAAGAGTGTACAACTCTTCTTCTGAAACTTTTCAAGAAAATTGCAGAGGAAATAGCACTCCCAAGCTCATGCTATGGAGCTACCATTACCCTGATACCAAAACCAGACAAAGATACCATAAAAAAAGAAAATTACAGGTCAATATCACTCATGAACAGAGATGCAAAAATCGTCAACAAAACATTAGTAAACCACATACAAATATACATTAAAAAGATCATACACCATGATCAAGTAGGATTTATCATAGGGATGCAAGGACTCTTCAATATCCACAAATCTATCAATGTGATACACCACATCAACAAACTGAAAAACAAAAAAACATATGATTCTGTCAATAGATGCAGAAAAACTTTTTGATAAAATTCAATGCCCATTCCTTATAAAAACTCTCCAGAGGGTAACTACGTAAATATAATAAAAGCCATTTATGACAAACACACAGCTAACATCATTCTTAATGGTGAAAAACTGAAAGGCTTTCCACTAAGATCAGGAGCAAGACAAGGATGTACTCTCTTTTTTTTTTTGTCTTTTATCATTTTTAGGGCTGTACCCGTGGCATGTGGAGGTTCCCAGGTCTAATCGGAGCTACAGCTGCCAGCCTACGCCAGAGCTATGTAACGCCAGATCCAAGCCACGTCTGCAACCTACACCACAACTCACAGCGACACCGGATCCTTAACCCGCTGAGTGAGGCCAGGGATCGAACCCACAACCTCATGGTTCCTAGTCATATTCCTTTCCGCTGAGCCACGATGGGAATTCCAAGGATGTACTTTTTCACCAATGTAATTCAACATGATCTTGGAAGTCCTGCCATGGCAATCAGAGAGGAAAAATAAATAAAATGAATTCAAATTAGAAAAGAAGTGAAACTATCACTGCTTTCAGACGGCATGATTCTATACCCAGAAAATCCTAAAGACACTACCAGAAAACTGCTAGAGCTCATCAATGAATTTAGTAAAGTTGCAGGTCACAAAATTAATACACTGAAATCAATTGCATTCCTATATACTAACAACGAAAGATCAGAAAACTTAAGGAAACAATCCCATTTACCCTTGTATCAAAAAGAATAAAATACCTAGTAATAACCCTACCTAAACAGACAAAAGACCTGTACGCTGAAAACTATAAGACACTGATGAAAGAAATCAAAGAAGACACAAAAAAATGGAAAAATATGCCATGTCCCTTGACTGGAAAAATCAAATATAGTCTAAATGACTAAGGCAATCTATAGATTCAATATATATATATATATACACACACACACACATACATACACATGACTGGGTCACTTTGCTATACAACAGAAATTGACAGAACATTGTAAATCAATCATAATAAAAAATTTTAAAAAACAATTTCAGATACCTCTATGTCAATGTCCATAGTAACATTATTCACAATAGCCGCCAAAAAGTTGAAATAACTTGTGTCTATCAACAGATTAATGGGTAAACAACGTATGTGCCTATGTACAATGGAATATTATTGAAATTTTAAATTTTTAAATTATGATATGTGCTCCAGTCTGGATGAACCTTGAAAACATTATGCAAAGTGAAATAAGCAAGATGCAAAAGGACAAATACTGTATAATTTCACTTATTTGATGTAGCTAGAATATGAAAATTCAGGAAGAAAGCAAAGCAATGTTTACCATGGGCCAGGGTGAGGGGAAAATACGAGATTGCTTGATGCGAGTTTCTCTATGGGATGATGAAAACATTCAGAAATAGATGGTGGCAATGGTTGCACAACATTGTGTATATATTTAATGCCACTTAACTGCATGATTTTTGGTTAAAATGGCAAATTTGTTATATATGTTTTACTGCAATAACAATATTGTTACAAAAAAGAAACACTGTCTCATAGGAAAGGCTCCAACATCCTTCTTTCTGAGTAATAACTGAGCCTGTATGAATTTAGTGTGAAAAATCGATATGTACTCTAATGCCGTGTCCTCAAATAAGGGTCCATGGACACAACTAGGGTTTCTGTATTTGCTGTGAGAACACAGCATAGCCACTTCAATGATATTTAAAAGTAATAAAATAAATCAATACAAAGATATTAGAATCTGAACTTAAATTTTTTACTAAAGTATAATTGATTTAAAATGCTCCTTCAATTTCTGCTGTACAGCAAAATGACCTATATATATATATATATAGCTATATGTATAGTTATATATTGTTATATATATAGTTATATATAAAATTATATATATAGTTCTGTATGTACACATACACACACATACTTTTTTTATGCTATCTTCCATCATGTTCTAACCTAAGAGATTGGACATCGTTCCCTGTGCTGTGTTGAAGGACCATGTTTTTTATCCATTCCAAATGCGATAGTTTGCATCTACCAAACCCACACTCCCCATGCAACACACTCTGTCCCCCCTATCTCCTGGCAAACACAAGTCTGTTTTCTATGCCCATGACATGTTTCTGTTTTGTAGATAGGATCATTTGTGCCATAATTTAGATTCCATATATGTGATATCATATGGTATTTGTATTTCTTTTTCTGACTTACCTCACTTAGTATGAGAGTCACTAGAGCCATCCATGTTGCTGCAAATGGCACTGTTTTGCTCTTTTTTATGGCTGAGTAGTATTCCATTGTGTGTGTGTGTATATATATATATATATATATATATATATATATATATATATATATACCACATTTTCTTAATCCATTCATCTGTTGATGGGCATTTGGGTTATTTCCATGTCTTGGCTTTTATGAATAGTGCTTCAGTAAACATAGATGTGCATGTATCATTTTCAATGAAAGTTTTGTCTGAATATTTGCCCAGGGAGTGAGATTGCTGGATCATATGGCAGTACTATAATTAATTTTCTGAGGAACCTCCATACTGTTTTCCCATAGTGGTTTTATCGGTTTACATTACCACAAAGAGTGAAGTAGGGTTCCTTTTTCTCCACATCCTCTCCAACACTTACTATTTCTTGACTTGTTACTAACAACCAGTTACAGGTGGTACCTCACTGTAGTTTTGATTTGCATTTCTCTAATAATTACTGATTTTGAGCACTTTTTCCTGTGCCTTCTGTATGTCTTCTGTATGCCTCCTTTGAAGAAAAGTCTATTTACGTCTTCCGCCCATTTTTAAGTTGGGTTGTTTGGTTTTTTCATTGTTGAGTTGTATGCATTGTTTGTGTATTTTGGAGATTAGGTCCTGTGTTTTGCATCACTGGCAAAGATCTTTTCCTTTTCTGTGTGTTGTCTTTTAGGTTTTTTAGTGGTTCCCTTTTCTGTGAAAAAGCTTTTGAGTTTAATTAGGTCAACTGGTTTATTTTTGTCTTTATTGTTATTATTCTAGGAGGTGGCTCAAACAAGATATTGCTGTGATTTATATCGAAGAGCATTCTATCTTTTCCTCTAGGAGATTTATAGTATCTGGACTTATATTTAGGTCTTTAATCCATTTTGAGTTTATTTTTGTGTATAGTGTTAGAGAGTATTCTAATTTAATTCTTTAACATGTAGCTTTTCCAGCACAACTTATTAAAGAGACTTTCTTTCTTCTTCCACATGTTCTTGGCTCCTTTGTCAGCGATTAGTTAACCATAGGTATGTGGCTTTATTTCTGGTGTTTTGATCCTGTTCCATTGATCTATATGTCTGTTTTTTTTTAATGCCAGTACCATACTGTCTTGATGACTGTAGCTTTGTAGTAGGGTCTGAAGTCAGGGACTTAACCCCTGAACAGTAAACTTAAAAATTCTAGAGTCCCAGGTCTCGCATTTCACATCTTACGAGCACATTGCTTAACAACTGCTTCAGTTTTCTCACCTGTAAAATGAGAATAATAGAATCTGTCTCAGAGTTTCTGTATAAAAACAATGTATTAGAATCATGAAGACAGGCAGACTGGCTCATCTACTTACAACCCCAGTTGAGCCAGGAGATAGCACAATGTTACAGATGTTATAATACTTCACTTTTTTTCTTGGCTTGGACCACCCCACTGCATATGGATGTTCCCAGGCCAGAGAGCAGATGCGAGCCACAGTTGCAATCTACGCTTTAGCTGTGACAACCCTGGAACCTTTAACCCACTCTGCCTAGCCAGGGATTCAACCTGCATCCTGGCACTGCAGAGATGCAGCTAATCCCATTGCACAGTACTTCAGTTTTAATTAAGTGCTTTTCCAACTGGGGCCCATATTCTTAAGTTAAAGAAGCACAGCTGTAAAGGATATATATATATCCATATATATATATATCCATATATATATATATATCCATATATATATATATCCATATATATATATATATCCATATATATATATATCCATATATATATCCATATATATATATATATATATATGGCATCCATGTATATATATGGCAAATACATAGTACATTTAAAAAATGTGTTAATGGTGCTTATTTTAGATAAAAGTGACATAAAATGCAGTACATAAATATGCTTTGAGCAACCATGAAATATACCACAGAGCAGAGCAGGAAAGAAAACTCTCCAAAGGGAAAAATGTGTATTTCTCTGGGAGTTAAAATAAAGAACATTTTTTTTAAGATGGGTTACTTAATCCTCCAAGAGCAAGCATCAGCAGGTTGTGAGTTCTCTGATTATACAGATGTCCCAGGAGGGCCTTGGGATTCTGCATTGGGCGCCTCAGCCCCATTGATGGTGGGTCCCAGGGACCCACCCTAATAACTCCCTAACATCATGGTTCTCAGCTAGAGCTGATTATCTTAAATGTGTGCTATTTTCTCAGAAACGGCCACCAGGTGTGACACTAGTAGGATGGTTAGGGAGGGAGTGGCCTGAATTCACCCCATGACTTCTCCAAATAGCACAGAATTCAGACACCTAGACAGATCTCCAGGTCTGTGCAAGCAGCCTGTGACATCCTTCTTCCTTCACTCAGTTCATCCGAGCCCAGATGAAAACAACAGATTTTCTGAGTGCTCTTCATGCACAGCCTGAATCACCAATGGAAAGTTGCTCTACCCTTCTGGGATTTGGTCTTCTCCTTAATTTGAAGTCTTGAGAGTGATTCCATGCAAATAAACAAAACAATTATCTCCACCCTCTCCAGTGTGAATGACTATGAGAACATAGCTTTTCTTCACTTCCTTTGGGATGAGCTAGAGCAAAAACACCTTTTCTGACAGCTACAGTTAAGTCCTGTAGCCTGTAAATAAACTGGCATCTTGAATATTATTACAATTGATTGACTGAAAATAATTTAATACTATTGCATTTGCTGTTTAAGAAGTAAATGGAATAAAAAGTAAAAGAATCACACATCATGTCAAGATTTAAATTATCTAATTCCTTTTCTGTATGTGCAAAATATGTCATTTTTATTGTTGTAATCAGACAGTTTTTTATTCTTTATGATTTCATTATTTTCATAAGCTTTCCTCCACATGGCCACAGTGATGGAGATATGAATCTGAAGATCCTTGGATCTAAAGTTAGGTTATATAATTATGGAGACTGGTGATGGCTACCCCTGAGGATAAAAGAGCCATGGGTCTGGAGAGGGGAAGAGAAGGAATATGAGGGACTAGAGAAAGCATAACAAAGAAAAACAGACTTCATAGTCTTGGCTATGATGTTGCCAATAGCACCTTGAATATAAATGGAAACGTGGCAAACAAGCCATACATTTTTAAAAAATGAACTCATACTATTCTACTTCCTACTTAGAGTCCATGATGACACAAACGTGCAGATGCAATAGTTCCTGGTGGTACTCTTTCTGATAGAATAGCGGAGTAGTGGTTAGTGAACCACAGAAGGTAACCTGGCCAGCCTTATGCTTGGTTAGGAATAGAGGTTCTTTCCCCCTGGCTTTCAGCTTGCACACTTTTTAGGATTAGCTGGGCACTTGGAAAATTCAAGGAAGGTGAGGATCTTTATATATGAATGTTAAACGAAAAATAAGATTGTTGATAGTTGCCATGAGATCTTATAGGATTAAAAGAAGAATGTTATATAAGCACATTCCAGCTCTAGGAGTCAAATGTCCAACATTGCACTGGGGCATGGTCAGTGGTCAATAAATACAGGCTGAATGAGTAAAAGCAAGAATGAATGAATAAAAACACTGCAGCAACACAACAGGTTTAGATTTGGTTAGAGTAAGAATAAAATTAGAGGGAGTTCCCTTCGTTGCTCAGTGGTTAATGAATCCGACTAAGAACCATAAGGTTGCGGGTTCGATCCCTGGCCTTGCTCAGTGGGTTAAGGATCTGGCGTTGCCGTGAGCTGTGGTGTAGGTTGCAGACGTGGCTTGGATCCCAAAGGCCGGCAGCTACAGCTCCTGTTAGACCCCTAGCTTGGGAACCTCCATATGCCACAGGTGCGGCTCTAGATAAGGCAAAAAGACAAAAAAAAAAAGAATAAAATTAGAGGATGTGGGAAAAGTTAATGACCCCACAGTCGTTGCTCCGGGATGGCTGTATGGTATACACAGAAGGTCATGGGTTCCACCAAGACCCAGACCTGGGTTCACACCCCAGATCTGTCACCTGTTGGGCAGATGACCTTGAGCATTAAGCTAATCCTCTGAGTTTCTATTTCTTCATGTATAAAATAACAATGTATTTCCTAATTCATAATATTACGTGAGGATAAAATAAAACAATGTGTTGTGTCTAATACAAAATGAGAGAGAAAAATAGTTTGCTTCCAACTCTGATCGCTTTCACAACCGAGGAATAAAAACCCATTTAGAACAACAGGAGAGAGAAAATAGCTATAATTGAAAAGTAACTTCAGTATATATTTTGAAGAAAGGTAGGATGGGGGAAAAGAGGGAGGGGAATGAGAAAAGAGGGAAAGAAGGAAGAAGGGAGGGAAGAAAGTGGGGGAGGGAAGAAGGGAAGTAGAAAAGAATAGAAGATGCTTCTCCACATTTCTAATTGCTGACTGGGGAACAGTTTATCTCAGACACAGAGATGATTCTGTGTTGATCTAGGCAACAATTCCCAAGCCTGCCCCACAAGCAGTCTGTGTATATAAGAGTTTGAAACAATAGGAGGGGGGTAGGCTCTGGAGCCCCTTAGGATCCTGCCTTATGGCTAAGGAAGTATTTGTGTGTTTTTTTCAGAGGATCCCACAGTCGTGCAGAAATGCTGATCTTTATCTTAGACCTTGACTCTTGCTCTTATTTAGAATTATTTTCAGTATCAATGGTGTCTTCTTTCTGAAGCCACGTAACTGCTTTTATATGCATACCCTAGGAAACAGCTAGGAGCCAGCAAGGAGAGAATTTCAGCTTTCAGTTTTCAAAAACTCCAACTGCAGGACCTCAGGTGTCTGTACAGGTAAGGAACTTGCTCCCCTGTTTGTAAAATATCCCAAAGGATGAAGAGCCACAATCTTCCTTAATCAGCCATTTCAAAACAACAACAACAACAAAAAAATCCTTCTCTGCCCGGGCATCCTCTTTATAGCCCATCCTGTTCCTCACCCATTAATCATGGGAACTTTGGTAAAATGCTGGTGGGGCAGAACTAAGAAGTGTGATCCATCCCTCTTCACCTCTTTTCTCTTGTCAGTATATAGGCAGCATCAAGGTTTTCGTTTGAGCACAGTCTCTAAATTACTTGGTTCAAGGTTTAAATATGTCTACCAACTGGCCTGTCTAAAAGTCGTTATTTGAATTGAGACTGAAATTTGGTGACCAGTCACTCACCAGTTTTGGAGCTGTGAGATCTCAGCAAGCAGTTGGGATGTCGCCAAAAAAAAAAAAAAAAAAAAAAAAAAAAAAGATAGGGTATCACAAGTAGTGGCTTCAGATCAGCACGAGTTTGAACCCACTACTCTGGTGTCTGCCATCTCTGAATCTTTGCTTTCTACTCTGTAAAACACAGATACTAATGACTTGCCGAACATGCATTTAGCACACTGAGCACAGTCCTGGTACACAGTAAGCTGATAGGTGGAAATATTAGAGCTGAATGTGTTCACAGCCTGCAGGGCTGAGAAATCCCCAAAGCACGTCAAGCTGTGGAACAGACACTTACCTCTGTGCTCACCACCCCTTCCCCTGAAATGTTTCATCTGGTGAAAAAACTTCTCATAGATCAGTCCTTTAGTATCTTCCTGGCAGTGAGTTCAGATTTTGGCCACCGTTGTAGAACATCAGAGAAGTCAGCCGAACTGTGGAAATGTTGTCCACATATAAGGCCAATAGCAAGAGACTGCAGAGTGCAGCTTTTTCCTCATACAGCCCGAGTGCCATCTATGAAAGCCCAATTCCATCCCTGTGTTACAAAGTAAAAACACCTGCCAGTGTTCCTGTATGTATCTCACAACCCCAGATAATCCATCAGTGGAACTGGCAGTTTGTGCCGGTTGCCCATGGCCTTGGAGACACCTGCCTATGCCGGTTTGGATCTTATAACAGCCTGAGGCTGTTTTGATGCTTTAAATAGGTATGAACTTTCATTACTTCAAAAGGATCTTCCATCAGCTGGATCTTTGGTCTATCCCTCATGTCTGTCGTGAGTGGTGGTCCTGTTCACTCACTTAACCACTCAGGAGCCTCACCCAGCTGCACAGCGGGCACTGCTCATCAGCTTGCTCCATGGAGTATGGAATGGGGATACCTTCAGGGCATACAAGTTTGGGCCAAAGTCACCCAGGCCATCAATGTGGTCAAGAGCAAGCCTTCCCAGTCTTGGCACTGTGGACGTTTTGTGCTGGTTAATTCTCTGTTGTGGGGGCCGTCCTGTGCACCCCTGTGTTTATTGGCATCGCTGGCCTCTTACCACTTCATGCCATTAGCATGCCGCCTTCTAGTTGTGACAACCAAAAAGGTCTTCAGACATTTAGCAATGTCTCTGGACTAGAACGGAGGTTCTCAAACTTGAGCAAACTCAGAATAACTGGAGGGCTTGTGAAAACAGACTTCTGAGCTTCTGATTTGATCTGGGGTGGGGCCTGAGGATTTCCATTTTGAACAAGTGGCTGATGCCGCTGATCCAGATACCACATTTTGGTATAAGGAGACCTGGGTTCCAGCAGTCGGCATATCTGGCGTGTTTGTGAAATTCCTAATTCAATACTTTCCAGATTTGTCTGCAGATTGGAACCACCTGGAAATCCCATACCAATTAAGTCACTATTTCAGGGGCTGAGGCAGAGGCATCAGTATTTTGCAGCGCCCCGAGATAATTCTGATGTGCTGACAGATTTGGGAACCTCGGTTCTAAATACCATTACCTTATCTGTCATTTGGGTCTAATCAGTTTCTATCTTCCCAGCATATATGTCCTGTAAGTATCAATAGCCTACATGGGATTGTGCAGTCCTTGTACTTGTGGATGAAAAAAAATGGGGCAAATTCAATTACAAAAGCTTTTCAATCATGGCATTCTGAAATTGAGAGTAGCAGGAACAGGCAGCCACTTACACTAATCATAGAAAGATGAATAGGGTGTGTTGTGAAAAGACTGGGCACTAAAGGGGAAAACAGGAAGCCTTTAGGAATGCCATGTTGAAAGGAGATGGATTTTAGGCTTCAGCTTTCAGGCCTTCGATGTGAACTCCCCAAGGGAACTGTCCTGGCTTCTGAACCTAAGCCTGCAGCCCAGGAAGGAAAAATATTCAACAAGAGACGGAAATTTCTGATGGAGGCTGCAGACTGGCACAAGGTGAGGTGAGTAGGGGATGAAACGGGAGGTGGAGAGAAGGTGAAGTCATTTTAAACTCTCACCTTCATTTATGCAGCCCCATAATTGACAATGGGCAGTTCCACAACTTTTCCTCTGTCAAACTTTGCAGCACTTAAAATCACTGATTTTTTTTCACTCTTCTCCAAAAATGATATATCTTAAATTGTAAAAGCCAAGGCTGAGTCTTACCAAAAAAAA
>PVHT021183702.1:1857500-1881926 GCA_004024745.2 Catagonus wagneri | reverse complement strand
TAGGGGTCTAATCGGAGCTGTGGCCACTGGCCTGCGCCGCAGCCACAGCAACGCAGGATCCGAGCCGCGTCTGCAACCTACACCACAGCTCACGGCAACGCCGGACCGTTAACCCACTGAGCAAGGCCAGGGATCGAACCCGCAACCTCATGGTTCCTAGTCGGATTCGTTAACCACTGCGCCACGACGGGAACTCCCAGAAATCCTTTGATACAAAGAACTGAAAATACATATTCAAGCAAAAAGTTGTACATGAGTGCTCAAGGCAGTATTATTCACAATAGCTAAAGGGAAGCAACCCAAGTGATCATCAATTGATGAATGGATAAATAAAATGTGGTGTTTATATTATGGAATAGTATTCAGTCAGAAAAAAAAATTTAAAAAAAAAGGAGGTGGGCAGCAAGATAGGGGAGGAGTAAGAGGTTGCACTCACCTTCTCCCACAAACACATCAAAACATCTAAATATAAAACAAACTGGACAAAACATCAACTGAATGCTGAATTTAAACCTCCAAAAAGTGCAAGAAGCTCTTGACATAACTGAGTAGAACAACAGGAAGAAAAAAAAGAGAGAGAGCGAGCGAGAAAAGGAATCAGGACAGCAGCACCGCCCCAGGGAGGGAGCTGTGAAGGATAAAAGGAATCCACACCCTGGGAAGCCACCTAACCAATGATCAACCGAGTTAGAGGGACCTCAAAGCCTGAGAAAAACGAAGCAGCTGGACTAAGAATGGCAAAGCGGAGTTGGAGACTCACACAGATGAACTGACACCACAGCCTGAGGCACCAGGCGGGGCTGGGAGCTGAGACTTAGGCTCCGGAGGTTAGTCCCTGGGAGAGGGCTGGGGTCTGCAGTCCGAAAACAGCCTAGGGAACAGTGTGCGATAGGTGGGAGAGCGATACTGTAGGGGCTGTGGAGTGTAAAGCCAGGTCAGAGGGAACAGGGGAAGTCTGGTCCCGCAGGGGAGGCTGGGCTCCATTGTTGGGGAGGGGCTGACCACCATAGGAAGCACCTTGAAGTAGTGCGGAAGACAGGGCGGAGCCAGTGGCAGTGGGGGGGGGGGGGCTGCGGAGGCAGAGGCAGCAGTGGGATGGAGCTTGTACCAGCCCGTAGAGACAGCAGCGGCAGCAGGGTGGAGCCCTTGGACTCAGCAGTAGGCAGGCTGGGGCCCGGACCACAGAGACACAGCAGCAGTGGGGCAGAGCCTGTGGAGTCAGCCTCAGCAGCAGGGCAGAGCCCACACTGCGGAGCCAGCGGTGGTGGCGGGGTGGATCGGGCGCGGGCCCCCAGCAGACTGAAAGTGTGGGGCGAGGGCATCAGGCTGCTAAGTGCCACATGGGGCCTGCCAAGTCCCAGAGACGGTTCGCTCCTGGGAACACACAAACCCTGCTGCTCCCACTGCTGAGTGCTCTGGGTAGTACCCATATGCCTGATCTCTATCACTCCCCAAGACCCTGCAACTAAGAACCACCTATACAGTACCTCTTATGTGGGCTAAGTGAGATGGGTTGTTTCATGCATGGACTACAGATGGAGGGGCAAACCACCACAGTTATCACTGGTTCTAGAGACAGTCATAGCCCACTTCCACTAGGAGTCCCTGAACAGGTACCACCTGTGGTTCCAGTCACCTCAAAGGAGGACTTTGCAATCAAACACTAGCTGTTGTGGCTCTCACCCACCCCGGGAAATCATACTTCCTGCTGCTGCTACTGCCAATTGCTCTGGACACCTGGTAGATCTGCTTAGAGCTCATGACCACTTCCCAGGGCCCAGGAACTAGACGTAGCCAGTGTCACCTTCCTGCAGATCCTTACTGCAGTTGAGAGCCCAGAGACCAGGCACCAACTGTTGGCCCCAGACATTTCTTCACTCTCCCAGAAAACACTCAGAGTGCCATTGAGATAAGAGCCCGCTCGCTCTGAAGAAAGAGACACCAAATATTCAAACTCCCACACCAAAAAATAGATAGTAACCCCACCAAAAAAATACAAAGGGGTGCTCCTGCCTAGAAATAGCCTTATAAGACTATACTGTGGCTTCCCCAAACCCACAGAAAAAGAAAAGCACAAGCAAGATGAAGAAGCCCAGAAACCATTCCCAGTTAAAAGAACAGGAAAAGTCATTTAAAGCAGCCAACAATGAAACAGACCTCTGCAGTCTGACAGAAATGGAGTTCAGCAGGGAGGTAATGAAAATACTGAGGAATTAAGGCTAAATATCCAGGAATTAAGAGAAGATGCAAACAGCCATGCAGATTCCCTTAGAAAGGAACTAGAAAATATAAGGAGGAGCCAAGAAAAGCTAGAAAACTCATTTGCAGAGATGCAAACTGAGCTAAAGCCAATAAAGAGCAGTTTGAATAATGCAGAGGAACAAATTAATGACCTGGAAGATAGAATAATGGCAATCACGCAGTCAGGACAGCAGACAGAAAATCAAATGAAAAAACATGAAAGCAATATAAGAGATCTATGGGATAATATAAAGTGGCCCAATTTATGCATAAGGGAATTCCAGAAGGTGAAGAAAAAGAAAAGGGGATTGAAAACATTTGAAGAAATTGTCTGAAAACTTTCCAAATCTGAAGGAATCTGACATCAAGATACAGGAAGCACAGAGGACCCCAAACAAGCTGAACCCAAACAGATGCACACCAAGGCATATTATATTAAAAATGGCAAGAATTAAAGATAAAGAGAGGATCCTACAGGCAGCAAGAGAAAAGTGAAACATTAAATATAAGGGATCCCCCATAAGGCGGTCTGCTGATTTCTCTACAGAAACACTACAGGCTAGAAGGGAATGTCAAGATATATTTGAAGTGCTGAAAGCAAAAGGTCTGCAACCTAGAATACTCTACCCAGCAAGAATATCATTTAAAATAAAAGGGGAAATAAAGAATTTATCCAACAAACAAAAGCTAAAAGAGTACAGCAATACTAAACTCTTTCTAAAAGAAATGCTGAAGTTTCCTATAAAAAAAAAGAAAAAGTAAAAATTAGAATGGGAGAAACTACAAATGGAAAGCAATCATTCAAATAAGCCAGCATACAGTTCTAAACATGAAGATGCTAAAAAAATAATAACAATAAAATAAAATAAAAAAGACAAAATCATACATTGTGGGGAGGGAAAGTAAGAAAATGTAGACTATTTCTCTTTTCTTTTTTTCAACTTAAAAAAATTTACTTAATGGCATGTTTAAGCCTATATGGTTATCAGGCCACAGCAAGCAGATATAAGGTGTTAACATACTTAAAAAACAGGGCAACCACAAATCAAAATGGAACATCACATCCACAAATACTGAAAAGTAAAGCACTCAAGTATAAAAAAATTGGTAACCATCCAACCAAAAAAAGAAAAGAAGAAAAGAGAAACATAGAATCAACTGGAAAACAAGATCTATAATGGCAATAAATACATACCTATCAATAATCACTTTAAATATCAATGGTCTGAATGCTCCAATCAAAAGACACAGAGTGGCAGAATGGATTAAAAAGCAAAAACCTACAATCTGCTGCCTACAAGAGACTCACCTTGGGGCAAAGGACACAGGTTGAAAGTGAAGGGAGGGAAAAGGTATTTCATGTCAATGGAAAAGAAAGAAAAGCAGGAGTGGCAATACTCATATCAGACAAAATAGACTTTAAGATGAAAGCCATAAAGAAAGACAAAGAAGGACACTGCTTAATGGTTAAAGGATCCATTCAAGAAAAGGATATTACAATTGTCAATATATATGTCCCTCATATAGGAGCACCCAAGTACCTACAACAAGTACTATCAGACATAAAAGGAGAAATAGATGGCAATACAATAATTGTAGGACACTTTAACACTCCATTCACATCAATGGACAGATCCTCCAGGCAGAAAATCAGTAAAGCAACAGAGATCCTAAATGACACAATAGAAAATTAGACCTAACTGACATTTTCAGGACATAACATCGCAAAAAATCAGAATAGACATTCTTCTCAAGTGCACATGGAACATTCTCAAGGATAGATCACATACTGGGGCACAAAGCTAACCTCAACAAATTTAAGAGTATAGAAATTATTTCAGGTATCTTCTCTGACCACAAAGGCATGAAACTAGAAATCAACCACAGGAAAGGAAATGAGAAAAAACATACTACATGGAGATTAAACAACATGCTACTAAAAAACGAATGGGTCAATGAGGAAATCAAAAAGGAAATTAAAAAAATACCTTGAGACAAATGAGAATGAAGACACAACCACACCGAATCTATGGGATGCTGCAAAAGCAGTGCTTAGAGGGAAGTTCATAGCAATACAGGCCTTCCTCAGAAGAGAAGAAAAATCTCAAATCAACAACCTAACCCATCACCTAAATGAATTAGAAAAAGAAGAACAAAAACACCCTAAAATCAGCAGAAGGAAGGAAAACATTAAGGTCAGAGAGGAAATCAATAAAATAGAGATTCAAAAAAAAATAGAAAAAAATCAATAAAACCAAGAGCTGGTTCTTTGAAAAGGTAAACAAGATTGACAAACCTCTGGCTAGACTCACCAAGAAGAGGAGAGAAAAAACCCAAATAAACAAAATAAGAAACGAAAAAGGAGAAGTCACAACGGATATTACAGAAATACAAAAAACCATGAGAGAATACTATGAACAACTGTATGCCAACGAATCTGACAACCTAGAAGAAATGGACAACTTCTTAGAGACTTACACCCTGCCAAAACTGAATCAAGAAGAAATAGATCAACTGAACAGACCAATCACTAGAAATGAAATTGAGAATGTCATCAAAACACTCCCTACAAATAAAAGTCCAGGACCAGATGGCTTCACAGGTGAATTCTACCAAACATACAAAGAGGAAATCATACTCATCCTCCTTAAGCTTTTCCAAACAGTTGTAGAAGAAGGAACACTCCCAAAGACAGTCTATGATGCCAACATCACCTTAATTCCAAAACCAGACAAGTACACCACAAAAAAAAGAGAACAATAGGCCAATATCTTTGATGAATATAGATGGAAAAATTCTCAACAAAATTTTAGCCAACTGAATCCAACAAAGATCAAAAAGATCATACACCCTGACCGGGTAGGATTCATCCCGGATGCACAAGGATGGTTCAACATATGCAAATCAAACAATGTCATACACCACATTAACAAAAGAAAAGTCAAAAACCACATGATCATCTCGTTAGATGCAGAAAAAGCATTTGACAAAGTCCAACATCCATTCATGATCAAAACTCTTACCAAAGTGGGAATACAGGGAACATTCCTTAGCATAATAAAGAACCTATACAAAAAACCCATAGCAAATATAATACTCAATGGAGAAAAGCTGAAAGCATTCCCACTAAAATCTGGGACAAGACAAGGATTCCCATTCTCTCCACTGTTATTCAACATAATTGCAAATCCTAGCTACAGCAATCGGACAAACCAAAGAAATAAAAGGCATCCAAATAGGAAGAGAAGAGGTAAAACGGTCGCTCTATGCAGATGACATGATACTATATATAGAAAACCCCAAGGGCTCAGTCCCAAAATTACTTGAACTGATCAACAAATTCAGCAAAGTAACAGGATATAAAGTTAACCTTCAGAAATCAATTGCATTTCTGTATACTAACAATGAAATATTAGAAAAAGAATAACACAATAATTTACCTTTTAAAATAGCACCCCAAAAAATCAAATACCTGGGAATAAACCTGACCAAGGAGGTGAAAGACATATGCAGAGAACTGTAAATGCAGAAAAGTATCAGTTCAGAGAAGTATTAATCAAGGAAATCAAAGATACAAAGAAATGGAAAGATATTCCATGCTCATAGGCCGGAAAAATAAATATTGCAAAAATGGCAATACTACCCAGAGCAGTCTACAAATTCAATGCAATCCCTATCAAATTACCCGTGACATTCTTCACAGAACTAGACCAAACAATCCAAAAATTTATACGGAACAACAAAAGACCCAGAATCACCAAAGCAATTCTAAGGAAAAAAACTAAGCAGGAGGCATAGCTCTCCCAGACTTCAGGCAATATTACAGGGCCACATTAATCAAGACAGTGTGGTACCGGTACCAAAACAGACATACAGACCAATGGAACAGAATAGAGAACCCAGAAATAAACCCAGATGCCTATGGTCAATTGATCTTTGACAAAGGAGATAAGAACATAAAATGAGAAAAAGACAGCCTTTTCAGTAAGAATTGCTGGGAAACTTGGACAGCTGCATGCAAATCAATGAAACTAGAACACTCTCTCACACCATGCACAAAAATAAACTCTAATGGCTAAAAGACTTAAATATAAGACAAGACACCATTAAACGCCTGGAAGAAAACATTGGCAAAAAATTCTCTGACATCAGCCTTACAAATGTTTTCTCAGGTCAGTCTCCCAATGCAACAGAAATAAAAGCAAAGATAAACCGATGGGACCTAATCAAGCTGGCAAGCTTTTGCACAGCAAAGGAAACCAAAAAGAAAACTAAAAGACAACTTACAGCATGGGAGAAAATTGTTTCAAATGATGCAATTGACAAGGGCTTAATCTCTAAAATATACAAACAACTGATACAACTCAACAGCAAAAAAGCCAACAACCCCATTGAAAAATGGGGAGACCTGAATAGATATTTCTCCAAAGAAGTTATGCAGATGGCCAAGGAGCACGTGAAAAAATGCTCAACATCACTGATGATTAGAGAAATGCAAATCAAAACTACCACGAGATATCACCTCACACCAGTCAGAATGGCCATCATTAACAAGTCCACAAACAACAAATGCTGGAGGGGGTGTGGAGAAAAGGGAACCCTCCTGCACTGTTGGTGGGAACGTAAGCTGATACAACCACTATGGAAAACAGTATGGAGGTACCTTAGAAAACTATTCATAGAACTACCATATGACCCAGCAATCCCACTCTTGGGCATATATCTGGACAAAAATTTCCTTGTAAAACACTTGCACATGCATATTCATTGCAGCACTATTCACAACAGCCAAGACATGGAAACAACCCAAATGTCCATCGACAGATGATTGGATTAGGAAGATGTGGTATATATACATGATGGAATACTATTCAGACATAAAAAAGAATAAAATAATGCCATTTGCAGCAACATGGATAGAACTGGAGACCCTCACAGTGATTGAAGCAAGTCAGAATTAGAAAGACAGATACCATATGATATCACTTATATCTGGAATCTAATATACTGCACAAATGAACCTTTCTATATAAAAGAAAATCACAAACTTGGAGAACAGACTTGTGGTTGCCAAGGGGGTGGGGGAGGGAGTGGGATGGTATGGGAGTCTGGGGTTAATAGTTGTAGACTATTGCCTTGGGGATGGAAAAGCAAGGAGATCCAGACTGGGAACTATGTCTAATCACATGTGATGAATCCATATATGTACGTGTAACCAGGTCACCACATCAATAGATAAATGGATGCAGAAGATGTGGTACATATATATAAAGGAATATTACTCAGCCATAAAAAAGAATGAAACAATGCCATTCACAGCAACATGGATACAACTAGGGATTCTCATACTAAGTGAAGTAAGTAAGTAAGAAAGAGGATAAATACCATATGATAACACTTATATGTGGAATCTAAAATATGGCATAAATGACCTATCTGCAAAACAGAAACAGTCTCACAGACATAGCAAACAGACTTATGGCTGCCAAGGAGGAGGAGGAAGGGTGTGATGGACTAGGAGTTTGGGGTTAATAGATGCAAACTATTGCATTTAGAATGTGTAAGCAATGAGTTCCTACTGTATATTACAGGGGACTATATTCATTCTTCTGAGATAGACCATGATGGACAATAATATACATAATATTATATATATTATATATACATATGACTAAGTCACTTTTCTGTGCAGCAGAAATTGGCACAACATTGTAAATCAACTACACTTTAATAAAAAATATTTTTAATGTTTTGATTATTTTCAGAACTATGAACCAAAGAATGAAAAACCCACACACAGGGATGATAAAAACAAACAAAAAAACAGAACAGCGTCCTTAGGAAAAGAGCATTCAGGGCTGGGATAGATGGTTCTGTGTTAGCCTATCCATCTGAGGCTGACCTGTAGCCCTTCAACACCACTGTAAAAGGAAAACTCTGTATGTCACAAAAAAGAAAGGAAGGAAGGAGGGAAAGAAAGAGAGAGGAAGGAAGGAAGGAAGGAAGGAAGGAAGGAAGGAAGGAAGGAAGGAAGGAAGGAAGGAAGGGGAGAAGAGAAGAGAAGGAAGGGAGGGAAGAAAGAAAGAGGGAGAGAAAGGGGACCTGTAGTCAAGGATGTTAAAAAATGCATAAGCATAATTGATTCATTTCGCTGTACACCTGAAACTAATGCAACATTGTAAGTCAACTATAACCTGATATATGTATTTTTTTTAATGTTAACATAGAACTACCATAAGATTCAGCAACGACCCAGCAGGAAGTTGTAGTGATCTTGGAAATAGCACAAGCTCCACAACTCTTGCCAGCATTGGGCAGGGGACCACAGGTTCAGTGCAGTTTCTGCTATTAGCCACAGGAGCTAGGAGCAGCCCAGCAGGTGGGCAAAGACCTTGGGAAAAGCACAAGCTCTGAGGGAGCTACAAACAACACTCCTGCCATTGGCCCAGCAGTGGGGGTGGGACAAAGGGAACCACACGTCCTATGGCAACAAAAGGAGCCTCCTAGCAAGAGTTAGGGACAAGCCCCCACCCTTGGGGCTGAAAAGAATTTTTCCCTAGAGTGGCCAAACAAAGGAAGTGGACTGTGGAATTGCACCTGCCCCAGAGCTACAGAGAGCAGTCCCCAGAGAATCACAGGCAAATGGAAGGGCTGCAGGAGTAGCTGCTGATGCTGCCAGTTACAAGAAAGGGTCCTGAGATCTGTGTGGTTGCGGGAGGAGGTGCAGGAACCACTGCTGCCCCCATCCCCTGCCATTACAAAGGCAATTCCAGTTCTAAAGGAACTGAAAGCAAGACTCAAACAGGTATGTGTATGCCAATGTTCGGAGCATAATAATTCACAATAACAAAAAGAGGGAAGCAACCTAAAAGTCCATCAATAGATGAGATAAACAAAATGTGGTAAATGCATACAACGGGATGTTATCTGTCCTTGAAAAGGAGTCAAATTCTAATACAGGCTAAAAGTGACTAAACCTTGAAACATCATGCTAAGTGAAATAAACCACAAAAATGGACAAATACTGTTCGATTCCACTTATGTAATCTATCTAAAATAGTCAAATTCATAGAGACAGACAGTAGAATGGTGATTTACAGGGACTGGGGGAAGTGGGGAATCATGAGAACGGCTGATGAGTACAGAGTTTTGTTTGGGATGATGAAAAAGTTCTGGAAATGGGTAGTGGTGATAGCTGTGCAACATTTTGGAGGTACTTAACTCTGTTGAATTGTACATTTTTAAAACTGAAGCATAAGTAATTTACAATGTTGTGTTAGTTTCAAATATATAGCAAAGTGATTCAGTTACACGCACACGCAAACACACACATATATATCTTTTTCAGATTATTTTCCATTATAGGTTATTACAGTATATTTAATATAGTTCCCTATGCTATAAGAGTGTCCTGGTTGATTATCCTTTTTATATGTAGTTGTTGTATATGTTAATCCCCAACTCCTAATTTATTTCTCCCCCTGACTCCCTGCTACCCCATTTGGTAACTGTAAATTTGTTTTCTATGTCTGTGAGTCTATTACTGTTTAATAAATAAGTTCACTTGTATCATTTTTAGACTCCATATATAAGTGATAGCATATGCTTTTCTTTCTCTTTCTACTTTACTTCACTTAATGTGAATGCACATTCAAAAGTGGTTAAAAAGGGTCAATTTTATCATAACAAAAAAAAAAGCCTCTAAAGTCCTGACAGGGGTGCTTCGTGATCGTTTGATAGAGGCAGGTTTGAAATCTACAAGTATTTAAATTTTTCACAAGGAGTAATGTGATCTCAACACTGGAGCAAAGCAGACCCTCTACTTTCAAAAATTCCCAACCCTACTGCAAGAAGAGTTTCCCATAGTTCCTGCTCTAAAACTTACCAAAAGCCTCCTGTGCATCTTACTATGATGCAGGACCCAGCCTGAATTATCCATCTTTGGTTCCCAAGTTCGTTTCACATTAATAAGAACTGGAGAGAAAAAAAAAAAAAAGCCTCAATCTGTCTTCACTGCCACTCACTGAAGCACTGTCTTAGAATAAGATAAGCCTCATTTCTCTCATCTAAACAAAGAGAAAACTGGCATATAATCTTTGCAAGAAAGAAAGGAAAATAAGCTTCTAGGACCACACTGACCTATTTGCAGGAGGTCAGGAAACATCTATACGGCTCACTCATCAGCACAGAAATGCAGACGTATACAACCAGTCACTTAGTGATCATTATATAAATTAATACAGATTGTTTAGAATTCTTACCTCAGCACTTGTAGAGATACGGCAGGAGCAGACTGGTGCAACCTCGTAGCAGAAACATTGATCATGAAATCTCATTCCAGAATATGTAGTCCAGAGGATGTTTCCCACGAACCCATCAGGAGACAAGTATACCGATGTTCCTCAAGGGGGCCTTGATACCCATCCCCCAGGGGGAGGAAAAGTCGGCAGTAATACATGTTACTGTAGTCAAAAATAATGGAACTAGATTTTTGCACAGAAACATACACCATGGCATATGGAAGTTCCCAGACCAGGGACTGAATCCCAGCCACAAGCTACAACAATTCTGGATCCTTTTTTTGTTGTTGTTGTTGTTGTCTTTTTGCCTTTATGTAGAGCCGCACCCGTGACATATGGAGGTTCCCAGGCTAGGGGTCTAACAGGAGCTGTAGCCGCCGGCCTTCGCCACAGTCACAGCCACGCGGGATCCGAGCCACGTCTGCAGCCTACACCACAGCTCACGGCAGCGCCGGATCCTTAACCCACTGAGCAAGGCCAGGGCTCGAACCCGCAACCTCATGGTTCTTAGTCGGATTTGTTAACCACTGAGCCACAAAGTGAACTCCAATTCTGGATCCTTTAATCCACTGTGCACACCTCCCCAGCAACCCGAGGCACTGCAGTTGGATTCTTGTTTTTTTTTTTTTTTTTTTGCCTTTTGTCATTTTATGGCCGCACCCATGGCATGTGGAGGCTCCCAGGCTAAGGGTCTAATCGCAGCTGTGGCCACTGGCCTGCGCCGCAGCCACAGCAACGCAGGATCCGAGCCGCGTCTGCAACCTACACCACAGCTCACGGCAACGCCGGATCGTTAACCCACTGAGCAAGGGCAGGGATCGAACCCGCAACCTCATGGTTCCTAGTCGGATTCGTTAACCACTGCGCCACGACGGGAACTCCTGCAGTTGGATTCTTGATCCACTGTTCCACAGTGGGAATTCCCTATCTTTTTTGATGTATTTTTATTAAAGTATAGCTGTTACAATATTATGCCAATTTCTATTGCACAGCAATGTGTGAATATATATATACACACACACATTATTACATATATATATTTATAGACGCACATTATTTTTCATTATGTTCTATCCCAGGAGATTAGATATATCTCCCTGTGCTATACAGTAGGACTTTATATAGTCTATCCATTCTAAATGTAATAGTTTACATATATTAACCCTAAAGTCCTAGGACATCCTAAACCCCCTGCCTTGGCAACCACAAATCTGTTCTCTATGTCCATGAGTCTGTTTCTGTTTTGTAGGTAGGTTTGTTTGTGCCGTATTTTAGTTTCCACAAATAAATGATATCATATGGTATTTGTCCTCCTCTTTCTGACTTACTTCACTTAGTCTGATAATCCCTAGTTTCATCCATGTTGCTGTGAATGGCATTATTTCATCCTTTTTTATGGCTGAGTAATATTCCATTATATATACGTACCATGTCTTCTGAATCCATTCATCTCTCAGTGGACATTTATGTTGTTTCTATGTCTTGGCTATTGCGAATAGTGCTGAAGTGAACATAAGGGTGCATGTATCTTTTTGAATGAAAGTTTTGTCCTGGAGTTCCCATCGTGGCTCAGCAGAAACAAATCCGACTTGGAACCATGAGGTTACGGGTTCAATCCCTGGCCTCACTGAGTGGGTTAAGGATCTGGCATTGCCATGAGCTGCAGTGTAGGTCGCAGACGCAGCGCAGATCTGGGAGTTGCTGGGCCACTAGCCTGGGAAACTTCATATGCCACAAGCACAGCCCTAAAAAAAAAAAGTTAGTTTTGTCCAGATATATGTCCAGGACTGGGATTGCTAGATCATATGGTAGTTCCATATTTAGTTTTCTGAGGAATATTCATACTCTTTTCCATAGTAGTTTACCAATTTACATTCCTACCAACAGTGTAGGAAGGTTCCCTTTTCTCCATACCCTCTCCAGCTTATATCATTATCATTATTACCATTATTTTTATTACTATTTACTTTTTGATCATGGCCATTCTAACTAGTATGAAGTGATAAAATGATACGTCTTTGAAGTTTTGATTTACCCTTTTCTAATAGTTAGTGATGTTGAGCATCTTTTCCTGTGCCTGTTGGCCAACTGTATCTTTGGAGCCATAGTTCAGAGTGCCACATGGCTAGGATCAGGGTACCCTCCCAGAGAGGGAGCAACCTCTGGCCATGAGCCAGAAGGAAAACTGACACCTCAGTCCCAGCAAGAAACCAAATTCTGCCAACAACCAAAATTAGCTTGGAAAAGGACCGCAAGCCACAGATGAGACTGCAGACTGGACAGCACCTTTATTTCACCCTGGGCAAGGGCCCAGCTAATCAGTGCTAGACTTTTACCCACAGAAACTGTTAAGATAATAAATACATACCATTTTAATCAATTACATGTGCATTGATTTCTACACCGTATTAGAAAACTAGTGTACAGAAGATTTACTTTTTGCTTTACAGGAACACAGAATCCAAAAAAAAAAAAAAAAGCAATTTCTTGTCAACTTCCTTGCACTATACTGTCAACTTATATCTCTCACTTTCACCCCTTTGTCCCCATCCTCTTATTACAATAAAAGGCATGTTTCTTCCCACACTTTTTACAGGCTTTCTCAGATGAATATATATATATATATATACATATGGTTTTTTTTTTTTTTGGTCTTTTTGCCTTTATCTAGAGCTGCACCCACGGCATATGGAGGTTCCCAGGCTAGGGATCTAACAGGAGCCGGCCTACACCACAGCCACAGCAATGCAGGATCTGAGCCGCGTCTGCAACCTACACCACAGCTCACGGCAACGCCGGATCCTTAACCCACTGAGCAAGGCCAGGGATCGAACCCGCAGCCTCATGGTTCTTAGTCCGATTCATTAACCACTGAGCCAGGACGGGAACTCCTCAGATGAATATTTAAACATGGCCCTATCCCTCTTACTTGGAAACAAATTCATTCAATCCCCCTTTGCCCTCTAGTCTCCTCCCTTTCTCTTTTCTCCAAGATACAGTCAAGATTCCTAAACTTGAGTCAGTCTGGAGTCAACATCTTCCCCATCACGGGATGCACGTACACAAAATCGTGGCATTTGTTTGGCACATTGTGATAAACATCTGAGGCTGCTCACAGGTGAAGACAACCAGTCTGAGTGCTCCACACACCCATGGAAGTAGGTCTCAGTGTGTGTTCCCTGGACCAGGAGCAGCTGCATCACCTGCAAACTCATTAAAAATGCAGAATCTAGGGTCTCAGTCCAGAACCATTGAGTAGGACCATAGAAGCAGGGTCCAGCAGTCTGTGTTTAATAAGCTCGTTGTGTGATCCCAATGTACATCTAAATCTGGTTCTGAATACACCCAGCGCTGATGGTGGGAAGGAAGGGCCGGTATCTCTCGATCCTCAATTGTTATGAATTAATTCCAAACTGGGCACATTTTAGGTCTCCCATATTTTTTGGGTAATGTATTCCTAACTTGATTCAATTTAGCTCCTAAAAAAATTTGGGAGGAGGAGAAAGGGGGAAAGACAGAGAGGGAGCGCTGGAGATCTGAAATTATGATGGATCTGTACCTATGAAGGAAAGAGTCTCCCTTTTCCTCATGTGCCACGTCGCCAGATTCACCAACGCAGGTGTTCACTACTCTTTATTTTTTTTCCAATTCATTTTTTTACTTTTATTTTTCCATTATAGCTGATTTACAGATTTCTGTCAGTTTTCCAACTGCACCGCGTGGTTGGTCTTCTTTAAAAAATAAATAAATAACATAGGTGTACATGTTACCTGTAATATGATGTGAATTATTAGATGTTACAGTTCTTGGACTGGATGGAGCTAAGGACATTTAAATAAAATCAAACAATAGTTGTGATTAAGAAGGGCCTTTAAAAAGTGTGCCTAGAGGAGTTCCCGTTGTAGCTCAGTGGTTAACGAATCCGACTAGGAACCATGAGGTTGCAGGTTCGATCCCTGGCCTTGCTCAGCGGGTTAAGGATCCAGCATTGCCGTGAGCTGTGGTGTAGGTTGCAGACGTGGCTCAGATCCTGCGCTGCTGTGGCTGTGGCGAAGGCCAGCAGCTGTAGCTCCGATTCAACCCCTAGCCTGGGAACCTCCATATGCTGCGGGTGTGGCCCTAAAAGAAAAATGGAAAAGTCTACAAATAATAAATGCTGGAAATGGCATGGACAAAAGGGAACCCTTCTACACTGCTGGTGGGAATGTAAACTGGTGCAGCCACTGTGGAAAAGAGAATGAAGGTCCTCACAAAACCCAAAATAGACTTGCCCTAGGACCCAGCAATTCCACTGCTGGGCATCTATCCAAACAAAACTGTAATTGAAAAAGATACATGCACCTTTACTTCAGCACTATTTACAATAGCCAAGACATGGAAACAACTTAAATGCCCACTGACAGATTAATGGATAAAGAAGACGAATACTACTCAGTCATAAAAAGAATGAAATAATGCCATTTTTTTACCAACATGGATGGACCTAGAAATTATCATACGGAGGGAAGTCAGCTAGACAGCGAAAGACAAATACCATATGAAAACACTTATACATGTAATCTAAAATATGATGCAAACAAATTTACCTACAAAACAGAAAAATACTCACAGGCTTAGAGAACAGACTTGTAGTTGCTAATAAGGAGAAGAGGTGAGAGAGGATGGATTGGGAGTCTGGGAATAGCAGATGCCAACTATTATATATATAGAATGGATAAACATCAAGGTCCTACTGTATAGCACAGGGAACTGTACATTCAATATCCTGCAATGTCCTGTAATAAGCCATAATGGAAAAGAATATGAAAAATCATGTATGTATATATGTATAATTGAATCACTGCTGTAAAGCAGAAATTCACACAACATTGTAAATCAGCTATACCTCAATAAAACAAAATTTAAAAAAATAAACATAACATTCACCCTTTAAAAAAAAAAAGCTCTTCTTACTTAGTAGGGGGAAGAAACAACAAGGGATCTGTAAATCAACTATATTTCAATAAAATAAAATTTTAAAAAATAAACATGACATTCACCCTTTAAAAAAAAAGCTCTTCTTTCTTACTAGAGGGAAGAAATAACAAGGGATCCAAGTGCTCAAATAGTTATTGATGTTGCTAAATACTAATCTGTGTTAGTTCTTAAGCCTCTCCCCAGAAATTCCTCTCCTTCAAGGCATGAGAGGGTTATTCTGCTCCATCCCCTTAAAGTTAGGCATGGCCACTGGAACGTGATTTGGATGGACATTTAAGAATCATTACAAGATTTGCCATATTATCTTCCCCCTGCTGTGGTGACTAGGGAAGTCCGAATTGAAATAGACCTTCCTGGGAGTTCCCGACATGGCGCAGTGGTTAACGAATCTAACTAGGAACCACGAGGTTGCAGGTTCGATCCCTGGCCTTGCTCAGTGGGATAACAATCTGGCGTTGCCATGAGCTGTGGTGTAGGTTGCAGACGCATCTCAGATCCCACATTGCTGTGGCTATGGCGTGTGCCTGCGGCTACAGCTACAATTCGACACCTAGCCTGGGAACCTCCATATGCCACGGGTACAGCCCTAAAAAGCAAAAAAAAAAAAAAAAGAGAGAAAAAAGAAAAAAGAAATAGACCTTCCTGCCATCCGATGGCAACACAGAGTATAATTTAGAAATCAAAATGCCCATGGTATTAAGCTACCTAGGCCTCTGGTATTGGACTAGAGCAAAACCATTCTGACTGATGCATACTCTCTAATTGGCAATTGAAGCCAGGAAGCCGCCCTGATCAGGTGTATAAATACATATGTGTTGCTATATCTTGTAATTGTTAAGAGTGTATTCTCTTACTGGTCTCTGAGTTCCTTGAGGAAAGAGACAGTATGAGTTTAATTTCTTCACACCAACTCTGTCACTTAATGAGAAGTCAGTACATATTCAAAGACAGCATATATAACAAGTGAATTAATGGACGATTCTCATAGCAGGTGGCTAAGTCTTCTGAGCAAAGAGTTTTCTCAGAAGAGAACAGAAGAAGAAGAGGAGTAAAAAGATGGCCACAGTAAGTTGGAGCTCAAATAAGGATATACACATGTCTGTTGCAGCACATAGCTACAGGTATGAGAGTTTGTTTTGTTGCTGTTGTTGTTGCTGTTTTCATTTTGGTTTTTTTTCTTGCTTGCTTATTTGAATTTTGTTTTTGCTAGCCCTGTATGTTTTTATTTCTGCTAGTGCCTATATGATTCTGAATCAGATGCTGGCAGGTCACCTGACAGAAGAACACTAAAGAAACAAAGATACAAGCAGGTAAACAGATATCAACTAGAATCTAAACGTAATCAATAATAATTTGAGAAGATGAGAAGGACTCCTGGGTGGAAGGGGATAAAAAGGTGGTTTTAAAGCAGTTGAGGGCTTAAGTAAACATCTGCTCAGATAAAGCTGATTTAAAGAGTCGAAAATCTTCCCACCATTGATTAGGCAGGGAGGACAATGATAAATGCCAGCTGCAAAGTTAACAGGAAACAGCATTTCTCCAGAGCTGATCTTTTTTTCTCTCTCTAGCTGTAAATTGGAGTGACTACTGTGTTCTTACTCACTGAGACATTTGCCTGAAAAATCTAAGTCAGACCAGCATCCTAGATCTCCAATGCAGGAACAAAGGGGCAGATAAGAGGTTTCCGGGCATTCACTCCTATCTTAACTTTGTCATTTTGGAGTCCACCTCAGAGTCCAGACTTGACGTGGATCTATTTACATACAGTTTTGCTCGACTTTGAGCTTCATAGTCTCCTAAATGCCACCCTTCTCCCAATCCTAAATAATTCCTTGTTTGGTGAGGTGCCCCAGAGTTCCTACTCAAACCAAGAAATTTAAATCTGTGGGACTATAGGTTTGTCTTTGGATGTCTAGTTGATTGGTCTAGCACCAATAAACTTCCTCAACCTCAAAACTATTAATATCTTGGGCCAGATAATTCTTTGTTGTGGTAATGCAATACTCTATGCATTGTTTAGCACGCTCAGCAGAATTCCTGACCTTTATTCACTAGATTCCAGTAGCACCCCAGTATGACAGCCAGAAATGTCGGGGTACATTGCCAAATGTCTCCTGGGGAATAAATTCACCACAGGTTGAGAGTCACTGGACTAGAGCATGCATTCTCAGTGAAGGCAATATCACAGTAAGATTTTTAATTTTCATTTTTCTAATGAGAGCATTTTTTAAAGGGGAATAAGAAATCTTAGTACAAAGGTATGTGACCCTCCAAAGGATCATATACATAAATAGATGAACAATATATTAGTAGGATTAAAATTTCATAAGGGAGGAGAAATTAGGAAAAGCATCTAAGAAAGGCTTCCTAGAAAGACAGTAATGAAAAGAAGTTGAGAGACCATGGGCTTGGATAAGCTGCCGTGGAAGCAGGAATGACAATGCTGGAAGGACCCGAAGTGGGAGTTAGAGCATGAATAATGACAGGTTCCATTCAGGGACAGGTGTCTGGGAGTTAGAAATTCTCTCCTGTGATTGTGTGGGAGTGGAACACAGGCAAAAATGCAGAGGAGAACAACTCACTCGGGTAGCTCCAGAGTTTCATCTATCTGAGTTTAAATCCAATTAAATTAAAAATTTAGTTTCCCATCTAATTAGCCACACTCCAAATGTTAATAGGGAAGGCGGCTGAATGCCAAGAAAAACAAGGACACCAGCAGGTCCGATGTCTCGCAACTCTCTGAACTGTGGAAATAGCCCACCAAACACTCTCCAGTCACATGACCTCTCAAGCACTAGCGTCTCATTGGCCAGCGCTCCCAGGAGGGTGGGAACAGCAGGAGGAGGGACCAATCGGGAATAGGCCAACCAGGAAGCCAAGCGCCCCGTCCCGGCGCCTGCGCAGTGCCCTCCTGCCCGCCTGAGGAAGAGTCCCACTTGTGGCTTCGGTGCCCTGGCGTGGTGACCCACCTGGCCAGGCAGCCGGACGGGGGACGGCGCGGTCCACTCGCTCGCAGAGCCCTGTGTAAAGTAGCGGAGACGCCAGAGGCAGCCCCAGACGTCTTCGGAATTCCAGGTGCCTCACGAAGGCCGAGCTCTCAGTGGCCCGGCGGGTCCTGAGGGCCGCCGGGAGTGTGGTTCGTTGGCAGCAGAAAGTCCATTTGTGTGGGATGGCGGCCTGGATGGACTGAGTGTTCTTTCCTGCAGATCTTGGCTGACTGGCCCCTGTCTTTCACAGAAAAGAGGACAAGGCATCAGCCATGTTCCCAGCAGCCCCAAGCAGCCTCCTCTTGGCCTGCAGCCTGGCCTTGGCACCCTTCCTCACAGGTAAGAGTGCAGGGTGGGACCTTGTCCAAATTCCCTCATCCCTGCATTCCAGATTCCTACCGGTCAATCCTATATCCCTAACTGACTTATCCCTTGGATTCCTGCATTCCTCCTTGCATTCCCTCATTCCTGCGCTCATTCCCGCCTTCCTGCCAGCATCCCTCCATTCCTATATGCATTCTGCAGACCTTAAGTGGCATTTCCCTTGCACGTGTTGTGCTCAGTATGGCACCTACAGTGATTAAACAGACGTGGTTCCTGACCTCACAGGGCTTACAATCTCCTTAACAGCGTTGGGAACAGAGTCCTGAGTGTCACCTCCAAATCAGTCCCTCACTGTCAGGCCTCAGGTAAATAACTAAGCCCATCCATGCCTCTTGTATCCGTATGGGAGAGCTGGGAATATTGGTTCCTGCCTCTTGTGAGGGATATGGGAGATAAGGAAAGACTGACACTTAAGATTTCGTTAAAGGTATTGACTTAAGACAATAAAACAGCTGGTTATTTCATAGCAAAATAGGTTTATTCTGAAATAGCAAAAATTACAACTCAGGACACTCAGTCTAGTGATCCACAGGCAAGTCTGGAGAACACGGGAGAAGATCAGGTTCTTTTATAGAGTAGAATGAATACTTAGGAGGGAGTCTTATTCACAAAGTTCTTTGGAAGAAGTTGGGAGCTGAAAGTGTGGTAGCTTTTCATTGACCGAGCTGTGGCGGTCTCTTCTTGGCTGCTCTGTTGCCAGGCAGAGGGAGTGTTGGGTCATAAATAAGTAACCTTATTCCTGTTGACGTTGCAAAGGTACCTCTTCCCATGGGGTCTGCAGCTGATGTGGAGTGGTGAGGGATAAGAACTCCCCCTTCTGGCATGTTCCATTTTCAGTGAGGTTTCTGTTTATTAATTTTTCACATTTTCCATTTTTGATCAGTGTCTTTCTCTGAAAGCATCACTGATCGAGGGTCTTTTTTTTTCCCCCTGATTCAGTAATGTTTTATCCCTCAGTGCCAGGAAGGACCTTTCCTGGATGTCATATCCCACATCAGAGGGAAAGTGCACAGACTGGAAATCTATCGAGGTCGCACTTGAGTAACAAAGAGGGGTAAGAAGGAGATATTTCAGGCAGTTCTCATCCGAAGTCCATATCTTAAAGTAGTGCATACAGAAAGAATACGTGCAGAACTGAAAGAATTAAACAAGAACTTTGGGAAGACACAGTGCAGGAATAAACATGAACCAATACCTGATGACTTTTTGCAAAAAGAGCAAAACTTCAAAGACTTTTTTAAAAACAATATTGTTATCTCAAAGAACATTTTTGAAACCAAATGTTTTATCAGTAATACAGCCTGTAGGTTTGCACATCAGAGACTGTGAATTTGGATAAGAATCTGGTCAGTTAATAGTCCAGGTAAGAATAAAGACAATAAAGACACAAATAAACCAGTGGGACCTAATTAAACTCAAAAGCTCTTGCACAGCAAAGGAAACCATTAAAAAAGAAAAGGTAACCCTCAGAATGGGAGAAAATCTTTGCCAACGATGCAATAGACAAGGGCCTAACTTCCAGAATGCAAACAACTGAGCAGCAAAAAACAAACCAACCCAGTAGAAAAATGGGAAGATCTAAATAGACTCCAGAGAAGACATACGGATGGCCAACAGGCATATAAAAAAATGCTCAACGTCACTAATTATTAGAGAAATACAAATCAAAACTACAGTGAGGTACTACCTCACACCAGTCAGAATGGCCATCACTAACAAGTCAGCAAATAACAAATGCTGGAGAATGGAATGCCACAGCAGGAACTCCCAAAGAGTGGAATTTTATGAGTTCCAAAAGGGGTGACTCTGAGACTTAGGATGACCAAAGGTAGTGCTTTTGGTCAAGATATGTGGAGAGTCTTTACAGATTTCACCAATTGATAATCTACAAAAAGGAGGTAAAAATATATAGTGGATAAATGACAGTCTCTTCAGTAAGTGGTGCTGAGAAAACTGGACAATTACATGTAAAAGAATGAAATTAGAACATTTTCTCACACCATATAGAAATGTAAACTCAGAATGGATTAAAGACCTAAATGTAAGGCTGGAAACCATAAAACTCCTAAAACAAACATCTCCAGAACACTCTTTGGCATAAATCATAGCTGTGTTTTTTGGATATGTCTCTTAAAGGAAATACAAGCACAGGTAAACATATGGGACCTAATTAGACTTAAAAGCTTTTGCACAGCAAAGGGAAATATCAACAAAATGAAAAGACAACCTACCAAATGGGAGGAAATATTTGCTAATCAGATGAACAGTAAGGGGTTCATATCCAAAATATAGAAATCGTTTAAATCACCCAACATCAAAAGGCAAGCTTGATTAAGAACTAGTTGGAAGAATTGAACAGACATGTTTCCAAAGAACACAAGCAAATGGACAAGTGACACATGAAAACACGTTCAAAATTGT
Organism: Catagonus wagneri; assembly: GCA_004024745.2. Classification (NCBI taxonomy): domain Eukaryota; kingdom Metazoa; phylum Chordata; class Mammalia; order Artiodactyla; family Tayassuidae; genus Catagonus; species Catagonus wagneri. The sequence goes on along the minus strand of PVHT021183702.1, from coordinate 1,860,616 downwards.
TAATCGTCAGAATTGCATAAGGTACACACACTAATAATTTCCTTCCAGTGGAGGTGCCGTTGCCTTGGGCACCAGGGGGCAGGGGGGGGCTTGAGGGGAACTTCAAGGAGAGAAGAGAAAGTAATACTCTGATCAAAATTCATTAAAAATTAGTCTATTCATTAAAAGAAAATCACAGGAAAGTAAAAAAATAAATAAAAAAAAGAAAGTAATACTCCCACACTTCGTCAGGTGACAGCCTGTTTCCTTAAAAGTACCCTCCTTTACACTCCTGGTCATAGCTTGCTTTGTGGTTATGACTCATAATGAAGTTTGCTTTAATATTTTCTGCAATAAGCCTTTTCCCCAGCTTTCTTGATGTGTAATTGATATGCATCACTGTATAAGTTTATGTTATACAACATAATGATTACTGCAGTAAGTTCAGTTGTTTTCCCTGTGACGAGAATTCTTAGGATTTACTCTCTCTTTTTTTTTTTTTTGTCTTTTTGTCTTATCTAGGGCCACACCTGCAGCATATGGAGGTTCCCAGGCTGGGGGTCTAACAGGAGCTGTAGCTGCCGGCCTTCGCCACAGCCACAGCAACGCGGGATCCGAGCCACATCTGCAACCTACACCACAGCTCACAGCAATGCCGGATCCTTAACCCACTGAGCAAGGCCAGGGATGGAACCCACAACCTCATGGTTCCTAGTCGGATTCGTTAACCACTGAGCCACAAGGGGAACTCCAACAGTACATATTTTTATCTAGCAACAGTCCCACAAGACTCCCAGCTCCAGGGTTTACTCTCTTAACAACTTCCATATGTAATATATAGTAGCATTAACTTCAGTCATCATGTTGTATTATATCCACGGTACTCTCTTATTTTTTTAACTGGAAGTTTGTACCCTTTGACTGCGTTTCTCCAATTTGCCTTCTCCCCACCTCTGGTAAGCACGGATCTGATTGCCTTTCCTTTTTCTAAGAGTTTTATTTATTTATTTAGGCCACACAGTAAAGTTCCTGGGCCAGAGATCAAACCTGTGCCACAGCGGTAACAATGCTCGCTCTTTAATTGGTAGGCCATCAGGGAACTCTTGAGTTTGCTTGGCTTTGGTTTCACATGTAAGTGAGATCATGCAGTATTTGTCTTTCCCTGACTTATTTTACTTAGCATGAGGTCCTCAAAGTCCATCCATGTTGTCACAAATGGAAGAATTTCCTTTTTTCTTTTTTAATGGAAGATAGATGATAGATAGATAGATCAATTTATCGATTGATCTCACAAATTCTTTGTTCGTTCATCCATTTATGGAAATTTAGGTAGTGTCCCTGTCTTGGCTGTAGGAAATCTATGAACATGGGGATGCAGGTATCTTTTCTAGTTAGTGTTTTTGTTTCCTTTGAATATACTCCCAGAAGTGTAAATGCTGGGTCACGTGGTAGTTTTATTTTTAATTTCCTTGAGGATCTTCCTTACTGTTTTTCATGGTGGCTGCATCAGTTTACATCCTTTTTCTCCACATCTTCACCAGCATTTTTTATCTCTTGTCTTTTTGATAATGGCCATTCTCTCAGGTGCAAGGTGAAATTACATTGTAGTGATAATTTGCATTTCCCTGATTAGCATCATTTCATATCCCTGTTGGCCATTTGTATGTCTTCTTTGGAAAAATGTCTATTCAGGTTTTTGGCCCATTTTTTTTATTTGATTTTATTTTCAGGACCACACCTGTGGTATATGGAAGTTCCTGAGCTATGGGTTGAATCAGAGCTACAGCTGCCGGCCTACACCAAAGCCACAGCCATGCTGGATCCAAGCCGCATCAGCAACCTACACCACAGCTCGCAGTGACGCTGTATCCTTAAGCCACTGAGTGAGGCCAAGAATCAAACCAACATCCTCACAGAGACTATATTGGATTCTCACCAGCAGAGCCATACTGGGTACTCTTTCTACCCATTTTTTAATTGGAATGTTTGGGTTTTTGCAGGCCTTCTTTTTTTTTTTCCGAGCCAAAATCAAATTTTAGAATCCACCTGTTCCTATTATGTCCCATTGTTTTTATTTACTTACATTTATTTGGTTTTAATTATGTATCTTTTAAAATAAATAAATATGTGCTCACGACATAAACTGCAAAAGGTGTAGAGTAGAGAGTATATCATCCTTTCCTCTTTACCCGCCCCCCAGCTCAAGTCCTTGAAGACAACCACAGTTATCCTTTTCTGGGGTACCTTTCCAGAGAAGGTCTATGTATTTATAAACAGATTTAAATATACCTTTTTCTTAACATGGCAGCATTTATACCCATTGTTCTACATCTTGCTTTCTTCCCTAAGGATGAACCTTGGAGAACTTTGCGTGTCAGGGCATCCTGGAACAATATGTCCTGTATATCCATTTCATGAACATCCCAGAATCCATCTAGCCATGAGCATTTCAGTCACATCTAATCATTTTTTTTTATCACAGAGAATGCTGCAGTGAATGACCTAATACAAATGCAATCACATACATAGGAAAATATCTGGAAATTGCTGACTCCAAGAGTTTTTGTGATCTAAATTTTTATTCTGTTTCATCAAATTGCCCTTTAAAGAATTTATACTAATTTACCCTCCGGAAGTCGATGAGAATACCTGTTGCCCAAACTCTCGCCAGCACACTTTGTTTTTAATTCATATTTGTCTAACCATGAAAAGACCCTAGAGCAGTGCTGTCCAATAGAATTTTCTGCAATGAGCAGTATGTCTGTATCTACACCATCCAGGACAGTGGCCACTAGCCATGAGCAGCTATCGAGTATTTGAAATGAGACAGGTGCAACTGAAAAACCACACTTTTAATTTTTTGAAACTGTAACTAGGAGTTCCGTTCGTGGCTCAGTGGTTAACGAATCCGACTAGGAACCATGAGGTTGAGGGTTCGATCCCTGGCCTTGCTCAGTGGGTTAAGGATCCGGCGTTGCTGTGAGCTGTGATGTAGGCTGCAGACGCGGCTCGGATCCCACGTTGCTGTGGCTGTGGCGACGGCCGGCGGCTACAGCTCCTGTTAGACCCCTTGCCTGGGAACACCCATATGTCGCGGGTGTGGCGCTAGATAAGGCAAAAAGACAAAAAAAAAAAAA
>PVHT021183702.1:1836892-1856500 GCA_004024745.2 Catagonus wagneri | reverse complement strand
TGGTGTCACACACAGCTCTCCCCGTGGGGTCTGGCAGAGCCAGAGGAGGGGAGGTCCTGCTTGGAAGAGTAACGCAGAAAATTTAAATCACTTTTTGGTAGCCTGGGAAAAGTTTTACAGTTAATAAATACTGTAACTTTTGCTCCCTTTTTTTCACCCTGCCCCTTACTTTCCACAAGTTTCCACTTCATCCATAGTTCCTTCCACGCGCTGCCCCACCCCACGACATCTTTCACTGGAGCAGTCAAGTCCAGTCTTTGTCCTCAACAACAGCTGGCAGTGAGGACATCTGAATGGAGACAGGGGGTCAGTGAACTTCGGTTCACTTAAGGCATTTGTCACAAAACCCCAAAGACAGAGAATGCAGGAAGAGTTAAGTCTCCTTCTCAGCTGGGGTCCCTTCTTTGAGCATCCTGTGCATGCTGCATCCTGTGCCCATTATTTGTAAGACAGTTATTCTTTGCAAGTATTTGGAAGTAGGTCTCTTTCAGGCCTCTGCTCCAAAAAGACACCCTTTCAGTGAGACCTTCTCTAACCACCCTAATAATTGCAACCACACCCTGCACATCCTATCCTATTCTATCTTTCTCATTAGTATTTATCATCATCTGACATACCATGTCTTTTTCTTTTTTCGTTTATGTCTGCCTCCTCCATCTGAACTTAAGCTCCATGAGGGCAGGGATTTTTGTGCTAACTCCAGTGTGACTCTCCAAGAGTCATGGATGGGACAGACCTAACTCGAATTCTGCTCCGCGAGCACGGGTTCATTTGCCTGCCAATGGCAAATAGCCACCAATTTTCCCCTCTTTTTTTTTTTTTCACAGTCTCCTGGGAGATTAAAATGAATGACCTAGAGGAGAAGGATATTGATGAACTTCAATCCAACGGCTTTAAGTGTCCAACATGCTTTGCAGTGATGGGAAGAAAGTGTGACAATGATCTCAAATGGTGCAGAGTAGATAAATTGAAGTGTGTTGAATTTTCTGGCATCATAAACACAGGTACTTTCCTATGATGCAGTGTTGTATAGCCATAGACCAAGTGGTACTCTCTCACAAGATGATGGGGCATGTATCTTAAGGGTAGTATTGAGGAGAAATAAGCTTAGAAAAGAGGATACCTGGAGTCCCTGTTGTGGCTCAGTGGGTTAAGAACTTGACATTGTGTCCATGAAAGTGCGGGTTCAATTCCTGGCTTTGTTCAGTGGGTTAAGGATCCAGTGTTGCTGCAAGTTATGGCGTGGATTACAGCTGTAGCTTGGATCTAGCATTGTTGTGGCTGTGGTGTAGGCCTGCAGCTGCAGCTCTGATTCAACCTCTAGTTCCAGGAACTTCCATATGCTTCAAGTGCAACCACTGAGCCACGACGGGAACTCCAACACAAGTTCTTACTATCATCACCACAAAATGTCTATAAAACATAATGCTCTATCCTCAAATGATAGTATGGATTGGAAAAAAATTTATTTAAAGAAGGTTTATAAAATAGACCCATATTTGACTGTTACAGGTTGTAAGGGATTCAGGGATTGGAAGGTCCTGCGTTTGGAGGATACCAGCCCATTTCCTCTGCTATAGAGAGACGTATTGAATGACTCACATCCAAACATGGCCTGGATGATACCTCCCTCCAGCCCAGTCTTGGTGGGAAAAAAAAGGGGACTATAAGGAAAGAGGAGAAGAATGGAAGTCTCATGTATGGTTTTTTTGCAGGTATTAAAGACATAGCTGTTGAAATGAAGAAATGCATACAAGCAGACCTCTGCAAAGAGACAGTAACTTATATGGGCTTTCCAATTGCTAACCAGAGTAAAAATTGCAGATCAGCCATCAGAAATGGGGCCAAGGTCAGATCCCCAACTCCCATCATCTTTGTTCTCTTCCTGGAGAAGCTGCTTTATTGAGCTCCTCCAAGGGCCCAGCCATCTCCACTTATGAATTAAACATGTATTTCTTGGTCTATGTATTCTTTCATGTCCATTAATTTCTCCACAAGTGTGTTCAGCTGTCAATTCGTTTACTTACTCAGCAAGGTTTACTTGTGTACCCACCTCCCACCACACAAAGTGGGTCAGGATCAATACCTATCCATGTTGGCTGTCTTCCTTTAAGAAGACCCCAGGGCATTTAGAGAATAAGAGTATGCACAGGTTAAATGTTTAGAAAGCAATGTGAAAAGCAAGAATAAGACTGGTACTCGTACTCAAGTAGCCAAAGCTGACTGCTTTAGACACAAGGTAGAAGTGGAGGACTATGGATTTGATTAGGGAAAGGTTAAGGTTTCAGATGGACTTTGAGGAAATCTGTACTGTTTGGCAGCAGGGATAGCGTGTACTGCAGCATGGTGATGGGGCAGTGGGCAGAGGCTAAAGTGCAGCAGTTAAGGTTCATAGTAAGGAAGGTGGGGGAGAGGAAGGTATCAATAGATATATAGACCTGACTGGAAGCCTCCTTCTGTGAGTGATGGGAGGTGGCACCAATGGGTGAACACCGTAGATTCACTGAACTGAGCACAGGCCTCCTCTACAGATGTGATCTGAAGGCTGAGGTCTCTGTGGTCCTGGCTCCTAATCGCTCATTAGCATCACCTGGTGGCTTCAAATTTACAATGCTCACCGGGCTGACTGCCACTTGGATTCAGTGACTCTGGGTTAGGCTTGGCCCTGCCGCCTCCCCGATTTTGGTCTTTCACTTGTGTTGTTTTAATTTGACCCCCAGGTGATTCTAATTTTCAGCTATTGTGGAAAAAAAAAAGGTGTGAGGAAAAGCCTAAAACTCTTCTTATTTTACACAAAATGAAAGTTGTTCAATTAAGCCAACCAGCAGTCGCATGTAGAGCATAACTTTCTAAGGATATCAGATGTCTGTTGATACAAAGTTTGAAAATTGCAAGTACTCTGCTTTAGATGGGTCATACAATATAAGGGCACTGACCAAATAAATATGTTTTGTCTCTAAGGACTTAACAGATTTTTGAGGAAATGTCAGTTCATGACCCACCAAATAAAATTCATAGCATAGACATCTGTCAAAGAAAATTTTCAGCTAAACATGATTAACTTAGTTTCTATCATGGAGTTCCTGCTGTTGTGCAATAGGTCACTGTCTCTGCAGCACCAGGACAGTGTAGGTAGGTTCAATCCCTGGCCTGACATAGTGGGTTAAGGGATCCAGTGTTGCCAGAGCTGTGGTATAGGTGGTAACTGTGGCCCGGATCTGATCCCGGGCCCAGGAACTCCATGTGCCACGGGGCAGCCAAAAATGAAAAAAAAAAATACTTTTTATCATGAGGAATGACTCTCCAGTTACATTAGTTCATATATCAAGATTTGCTGGACTTTTTAAAGGCTTTTATTATTGCTTCATTCCACTGGAAGTATTTTTCCTGAGTTTTTAAAGCAGCCTCTGTGAAAAGTGTCAGAGGTAGTTTTTAAAGTCCCAGAGTGTATATGTGCAAGTGCCATGAATCAGCACCAGTTTATGGCACTATTAAAATATGGCACTTTTGAAATAAATACAGTGAATTTAATGATCTTGCATTCTTCGCCAATGCTCCTTAAATCTTAGGAAGAGTATTGCAAAAGTTTGCTCCAATTCAAGATTTCCTTGAAATAAAAGGAATATTAGCAAATATTTGATAATCAAATACCATTGATATGACACCGCACATGCATGAGCTAAATTTTAATCTCCAATAAAAGGTAAAGCTAATTTGTGATCTTGGTAGATGGTTATGAGAATTTATGTTGAAAATGAAACCTTTCATAAGACAAACCAATAATAATTTTACCCATTTTTAATATGAATCAACATACAAAAGATTGTCATTGTAATTAACAATGTTAGGAAATATCTGTAAAAATTTTAAGAAAATTAGAACCTTTTTTTGATATCAGTAAATTTGGAATTGTTTTTAATTTATGCAATAGCCCTTTCAATATAATGTTAACAATACTGAGTGGACAGAGATGTAGTGAAGTTACTTAAGTTAGACTGATTCAGTTCTGAAATTTATATGTTTTTGCTTCAAAGTCAAACCAGTTCTTATTAAAAAAAGGAATCAATTTTGTCCATGTGAATGAGAATGCTAAAATAAAATCACATCTTCATAACTAATTCAGTTATTAGAAAACTTAGTTTTATGGAACAGTTGGCTTACAGGAATCTACTTCTCAATTTTCATTTTAAATTTTGTGAAATCTAAAGATAAATCAAGTATTTTTGATGAAATTTGGAAATATGCTCTAAGTGTAAAATACACATAGGACTCTGAGGATTTTGTAAGGAAAATAATGTAAAATACCTCATTGATATTTTCACATTGACCACACAATGAAATGATAATATTTTGGCTATATTGGGTTAAATAAAATTATTACTAAAATTAACTTTCTAAACCACTGAGGTGATAGGGAAGTCGCGTTGCAGTCATACTTCAGCAAAGCAATGTGTTCTGGAAGGAGGACTAGACCAAGAGGCAGGCACAGATCTGTCCTCCTGAGCTCTCTTTGCACTCCTCTAAGCTCAGTGCCACCATTTTCCATCAGAAATAAAGTTGCCTCCTTGAGGAAGCTTTCTCTGTCTACCCTCCGAGAGCAGCTTCAGTGTTCCCGCCACGCACTGCCATAAAATCTCTATTGGTGTCCTTATAATACCCATCGCTCTTTATTTTCAGTACTATTCGTTATAGTCTTCCCTACTTCAGTGCAAGCCATATCTACCACCCTTATCACTGTACCCCTTGTGCCTGGGTTCTCCATGCTGGTGTTATCCTGGGTGTAGAACGGGGCCCACTGCAGTAGAACCTCTTCCAAAACTGATTCTCTCACAAAGTTGCTGTGGTAAGTCCGGGGCTGCCCACAGTTGACTGTTGGAGTTCTCTTCGTGTATATCCTCCAGTTCCTCCCATTTTCCCACATTTATTTGCCTCCCAAAATGTATATTTTTTCTTTTTAAGATTGAGATTTTGTTAGAGTTCCCTTCGTGGCCCAGTGGTTAACGAATCTGAATAGGAACCATGAGGTTGCGGGTTCGATCCCTGGCCTTGCTCAGTGGGTTAAGGATCCGGCGTTACCGTGAGCTGTGGTGTAGGTCGCAGACGCAGCTCGGATCCCGCGTGGCTGTGGCTGTGGCGACGGCCGGCGGCTACAGCTCCTGTTAGACCCCTAGCCTGGGAACCTCCATATGTCGTGAGTGTGGCCCTAGATAAGGCAAAACGATAAATAAATGAAAGAAAGAAAGAAAGAAAGAAAAGGAAGGAAGGAAGGAAGGAAGGGAAAGAAAGAAAGAAAAAGAAAGAAAGAAAGAAAGAAAGAAAGAAAGAAAGAAAGAAAGAAAGAAAGAAAGAAAGAAAGAAAGAAAAAAAGAAAGAAAGAAAAAGAAAAGGAAAGGCAAAGCCTTGTCTTTACATACAGAGGCCGGAGTAATCTGGCACAAGAGCAGTTTGGAAGTATGCCTGTACGTACACTATATATTATCTTAATGAGACTTAAGCTCCACTTGGTGAAGGGATGGGGGAAGATATTAAATAAATCAAAAGTAACTTTTGGACATTTCTTAGTTCATCTACACAGGCATTGGCCTCATGGTCAGGCTCAGACTAGTGCAAGTCAGCTGGTGATAACTCTTCCTAAAGCTGTCAGTCATCTGACAAATACTACGTGCCTCTAACAGGATATCAAAATTGCTTCGTCCTGAAAACTTTGGGTCCTGAAAAATAAAGGGAGTAAATTGCCAGTATGAAGGTATTCACGCCCCTTCCAGTTGCTCTTTCTCCTATGGGTTAACTTGGGGTCCCGGTCGTAGACATGGCCTGTGAAATTATCTTCCAAAGCAAAGGAAAAATAAGGACTTTTTCAGACAAACAAAAAGCTGAAGGGATTTCTTGCCACTACCTTGCAAGAAATGATAAAAATTTAAGATCTGGGGAAGATGGAAGATTAGGAAGCACCAGGAAACTGTCTCTCCAACTGGACAGCAATTTCACTGGCGGAATTTGTCTGATGTAACTATCTTGGAATAGTTATATAGCTGGAGTAACTCCAGCTGGAGTCTCCAGGAGCCTTTCACCTTCCCAGGGAAAACCTGAACACTATGTTATCTATTTCAGGCAATTTGGGCTCTTAGCGTACTAGCAACTACCCAACCCCACCCCCAGCTACATGGCAGGCAGCAGTGCACGTGTCCTGAGAGCAGTTTTCATATAGCCTACAGGAACTGGAGTGGGCAAAAGGGACCTTGTGGTCCAAATATCGGGGATCTGTGGTTTGACTGCTGATTTCTGCCTCTACATGCAGAACTGCAAAGAGGTGGGCAGCCACTGTTCTTACACCTCACCCGTTTGCTGCAAATCCTCCCCTACTCCAGCCGAAATGACCTCCAGGAGGTTTGAAGGGTGAGCATCTTTTTGTTACGTCTTCATTTTTTTGGCTTCTCCCCCTTTCAGGAGCCGGACAGTAAAGACTAGGGCATTCAACAGTTACTGAACACGTGAGGAAACTTAGTAACTATGCATCCCCAAGGAAAGGCTCAGAAAATACATACAAAAACATTAAGCTTACACCTCAGGCTAGTCTTTGCCAATCCGGAGTACAGAGGCAGCCAGTAAATAAATAAATAAATAAATAAATAAATAATAAATAGGATCGTGGGCATGGATGCAGCTGGGGCCTGCGGCGTGGGGTGGGGGGGTCCTGGAAGGAGCTCGGTGAGGAAGGGGGCGCCTAGACTGGTGCCCCCCCCCGATGCCCCCCACCCCCACCCCGCAGGCCTCTGAATGCCTAAGGGGTTCCCCGCATGGGCGCTGGTCTCCCCAGGGCCACCAGGCAGACAGTCCGTCTCTGGAGGAACTCTGTGATGGGCTCTCTGGCCACCCACGGACCCTTTCACTTCCAAAGGTACTTGAGTTCAACTCTTCTAAATGACTCGGTTATCTGTTCTCCACCGTTTAATCACTAGTACGTACTCCCAAGATCTCACTGAGTGGCTGGAAATTTGCAGCAAGTCCCACTCTCCTCATAGAGAGGCCAAGTTTCCAGAAAACAGAAATCGAAGCAGATACAGAGATGAAAGCCCGTTATGATCACGGTCGTGTTCAACTGCAGAATGCTGAGCATGATTATATTAACACCAGCTTGGCTGACATAGCGGAGGCTCACAGGAGTCACGTCTTAACACAGGGTCCGCTTCCTAAGAGGCTGTCGTTTCTGGTTGCCATACTCTCGGTTTGGCCACAAAAGACCAAAGCAATTGTCGTGCTGAACCGAGTTGTGGAAAAAGAATCGGTTAAAGGCGCACAGTACTGGCCGACAAAATAAAATGGAGAAATGCTGTTTAAGGAAACAGGATTCAGAGTGGAGCTCCTGTCGAAGGACATGAAGCCCTATTACACAGCCCATCTGCCGCAGTTAGGAAACACCAGCATCTACTGCAGTTGGTGAAACTAGAACAATATCTCACTTTCATTACACTACCTGGCCAGACTTTGGAGTCCCTGAATCAGCAGCTTCATCTCTCAATTTATAAAGTGCAAGAGTCTGGCTCCCTGGGTGCTGAGCACCAGCCTGCAGTGATCCACTATGGTGCCAGCATGGGGTGCTCAAAGAATGTTTTCTCTGGTGGATACTTGCCTGTCCTGATGGAAAAAGGAGACAATGTTAATATCAAGCAACTGTTACTGAATACGAGAAAGTACCGAAGGGGGCTGATTCAGACACCAGATCAACTCAGATTTTCATGTATGACTATAACAGATGGAGCAAAATTTATAAAGGGAGATTCAAATATACAGAAACAGTGGAAAGCACTTTCTAAGGAAGATTTCTGTCCCGTGTTTTGTTCATTCACCAAACAAAATAGTGACTGAAAAATTACCGTGGGAACAGTAGGTCTAGAAGAAGAAAAACTGACAAGTGACAGATATACAGGACTGTCCTCTAAAATGCAAGATGCTGGGAGTTCCCTTCGTGGCTCAGTGGTTAACGAATCGGACTAAGAACTGTGAGGTTGCGGGTTCGATCCCTGGCCTTGCTCAGTGGGTTAAGGGTCCGGCGTTGCCGTGAGCTGTGGTGTAGGTCGCAGACACGGCTCGGATCCCGCGTTGCTGTGGCTGTGGTGAAGGCCGGCGGCTACAGCTCCTGTTAGACCCCTAGCCTGGGAACCTCCATTTGCCGCGGGTGCGGCCCTAGATAAGGCAAAAAGACGAAAATAATAATAATAATAATAAAATGCAAGATGATGTGGAGGAAAAGAGTGAGAGTGCCCTGCAGAAGTGCATTTGAGAGGACAGGAGAGGCAGCACAGCTCAGAAGGTGCAGCAGGTAAAGCAGAGGCTCAACAAGATCGAGCGAAAGAGGAAAAAGTGATTATATTCGCAACCTACTCTCACTAAGATGGCGTTTGTGTCAGTCATCCTGGTTGGCGATTTTCTTGGCTGGACACTTTTTTTTCATGCAAAATGTCCTATGAATGATTAATTTTGCCACAAGCTTCGGCGCTGGTAGCTGACGGTGTTGCGTGAATCGCAGGGGTCAGTCTGTGAGCAGACAGTGCAGAAGCTGCATGCCCACGAGAGGTGGTGTATCCTGGATCCACTGCCCCAGATAAAGACTTGTATGCCTGTGCAGAACTGGCTGTGTATGTTAAGTGTAATGTCCTTTATCACAAGGATTGTCAGCTCTGTGTATGTTAAGCATAATGTCCATTATCACAGGATTTAGCTTTGGAGGCTGTCTGGACATTTACCTGCACTTGATATAAGCGATAAATATTGTGCTTTAATCTACATTATTACTAGAAAGAAAATGACCTGTAAGTAACATGTGTTATGTATAAGGTACTTTTGACATAGGCACCAACATTTTACATTCTTAACCATTTCAGGGTATATTTTATAAGCACCTATTTAATCTTATTTTTGTAGTTAAATGTACTTTTTTAAAAGCTCAGTTTGAAAAATCTGATACCATAAAAAAAATAAATTGTATGTTGATTCATTTGTGCTGGATCAGTTCTCCTAAACAGAGGTTTGATATGAGCAGTTAGAATGCTGAGTAAGCAATTTTGCTATATATTTGCATTTCTTTTATGTTTCACAGTTTCCCAATTTTAAAAAGATGAAGAAACAAAATTTTTCTCTAAAAAAAAATCTTTGAAGGATAATTCGCTTATTGGCATAATCAGGTAACAGTTGTCAAGACTTTGTAAAACAAACAAACAAAAAACTGGTTTCTGTAAAAGCCCATTATTAATACTGTTTTTTTATTTTTTTATTTTTATTTTTTGTCTTTTTGCCTTTTTATCTAGAGCCGCACCCGCGGCATATGGAGGTTCCCTGGCTAGGGGTCTAACAGGAGCTGTAGCCGCCGGCCTTCGCCACAGTCACAGCAACGCGGGATCCGAGCCACGTCTGCAACCTACACCACAGCTCACGGCAACGCCGGATCCTTAACCCACTGAGCAAGGCCAGGGGTCGAACCCACAACCTCATGGTTCCTAGTCGGATTCGTTAACCACTGAGCCACAACGGGAACTCCATAAAGAAAAAAGTAGTTCTTAATGTAAAAGCTAATATTATTAAACTTTGGTTTGTAACTAAATATTTTGTTTTCTACATAATTTAGGGGACTACTGCAGTTAAATCAATTTTAGTTTATTTTTGAGGGCATGCAATACATAAAGATGTAATTTTGTGACATGGACAGTTGAAAGGGAAGGGACAGAGCTGTAAAGAAACAGATTTTTAGGGAGTTCCCTTCGTGGCTCAGTGGTTAACGAATCCGACTAGGAACCATGAGGTTGTGGGTTCGATCCCTGGTCTTGCTCAGTGGGTTAAGGATCCGGCGTTGCCGTGAGCTGTGGTGTAGGTTGCAGACGCGCCTCGGATCCCGTGTTGCTGTGGCTGTGGCGAAGGCCGGCGGCTACAGCTTCTGTTAGACCCCTAGCCTGGGAACCACCATATGCCACGGGTGCGGCTCTACATAAAGGCAAAAAGACAAAAAAAAGAAACAGATTTTTAGATGTTACTGAAGTTAAATTTCAATACATTCCAATTACAATGTTATAACTTTAGAATGTTAAATGTAATCCCCACTGCAACCACAAAGAAAATTGCTGTAGAATATACACAAAAGGAAATTAAGAAGGAATTAAAACTTTTCACTACAAAAATCAACCCAACACAAAAATTCAGTAATACAGGAAATGAAGAAAAAAATTCTATGAGAAATGTAGAAAACAAATAGCACAGTGCAAGGAGTAAATCCCTCCTTATCTGATTATAAGTTTTAACTGATAAACAGATTCAATAAGTTGCTGGATACAAAATCCACACATGTAAAAATGAATTGATTCTCTATACACTAGCATTGAAATATCTGAAAGAAACTGAAAACGCAATATAATTTACAACAGTATCATAAACAATAAAATATTTAGTAATTAATTTAACCAAGGAAATGAAGGGTTGTACACTGAAAGATATAAGACATTGGTTAAAGAAATTGATGTAAGTCACAAATACATGGAAAGTAATCCTATGTCCTTGGAATGGAAGAATTAGTCTTTTTGAAATGTCTGTGCTACCAAAAGTACCTTATAGATTCAGTGCAAACCCTATCAAATTTCCAAAAGCATTTTTTAAGAAAAAAACTGTCCTAAAATTATTATGGAACCACAGAATAAACCCAAAGTAATTTTTTTGGGGGGGGGAAACCTGGAGGCATAACTCTGCTTTATTTCAAACAATATTACATAGCTATAATAATCAACACAGTATGGTGCTAAAATAAAAACTGACACACAGACCAACAAAACAGAATAAAGACCCCAGAAATAAACTCACGCATATGTAGTCAATTAATCTTTGAGAAGTGTGCCAAAAATAAACAGTGGAAAGTATTCATCTCCTCAGTAAATGGTGTTGAGAAAACTGGTTATCCACATGCCAAAGAATGAAACTGGACCCCTAACTTACACTGCTCCAAAAAAAAAAAATTAACTCAAAACATGGTATACCATGCTTTTGAGTTGGAAGAATCAATATTGTCAAAGTGACTGTACTCACCAAGGCAATCTACATATTCAGTGCAAATCCCTATCAAATTACCAATGACATTCTTCACAGAACTGGAATAAAATATTTTAAAATTTGTATGGAAACACTAAAGACCCCAAATAGCCAAAGCAATTTTGAAAAGGAAAAATGGAACCAAAGGAATCAGGTTCTCTGACTTTAGACAGTAGCACAAACCTAAAGTAATCAAAGCAGTTCAAAAAAAACACAAAAAAAGGCATATAAATCAGTGGAACAAGATAGAAAGCCCAGAAATAAACCCACAAACCTATGGTCAACTAATCTATGGCAAAAGAGGCAAGAACATACAATGGAGGAAAGATAGTCTCTTCCGTAAGTTGTGCTGAGAAAACCAGGCAGCTACATGTGAAAGAATAAAATTAGAACATTTTCTAACAACATACACAAAAAAAATGGATTAAAGACTTAAACATAAGGCTAGATACTATAAAACTCTTAGAGGAAACATAGGCAGAACACTCTTTGACATACATTCCAGCAACATCTTGTTTAATCCACCTCTTAGAGTAATGAAAATAAAAATAAACAAAGGGAACCTAATTCAACTTAAAAGTTTTGCACAGCAATAGAAGCCTTTAAAAAATAAAAATCCCACAGAGTAGGAGAGAAATTTTTGCAAGCAAAGCAATGACAAGGGATTGATCTACAAAATATAAAAAGAGCTCATGCAGCTCAATACAAAAAAAAAAAAAAATCAAAAAATGAGTGAAGGATCCAAATAGACATACCACTAAAGAAGATATACAGGTGGCCAAAAAAAAAGAAAAGAAATGATGCTCAACATAACCAATTTTTAAAGAAATGCAAATCAAAACTACAATGAGGTATCACCTCACACCGGCCAGAACGGCCATCATCGAAAAGTCTATAAATAGGGAGTTCCTGCTGTGGCGTGGTGGGTTAAGGGTCTAACTGTAGCATCTGGGTCACTGGGGAGCTGCGGGTTTGATTCCACACCCACTGCAGTGGATTAAAGAATGCCAGCAATGCCGACATTGCCACAGTTGCAGCGAAGATGATAGCTATGGCTCAGATTTGACCACTGCCCCAGGAACTTCCATGTGCGTGCCACAGATAAGGCCATTAAAAAAAAAAAAGTCTACTAACAATATGTGCTTCAGAGGATGTGGTGAAAAGGGAATCCTCTTACACTGTTGGTGGGAATGTAAATTGGTGCAACCACTATGGAGAACAGTATGGAGGTTCCTTAAAAAGCTAAATATAAAACTAACATATGGTTCAACAATCCCATTCCTGGGCATATATCCAGAAAAAAATACAATTTAAGATACATCGAACCCATGTGTTCATTGCAGCACTATTCACAACTGCCAAGACATGGAAGCAACTCAAATGTCCATCAATAGATGAATGGATTCAGAAGAGGTGGTACATACGTACAATGGCATACCGCTCAGCCATAAAAAGAATGCTGCATTCACAGCAACATGGATGCAACTAGAGATTATCATACTAAGCGAAGTAAGTTATAAAGAGAAAGATAAAACTTATATGTGGAATCTAAAATGTGGCACAATGAACCTATCTACAAAACAGAAACAGACTCACTGACATGGCTGCCAAGGTGGGGGTGGGGGTGCATAGAGGGATGGACTGAGAGCTTGGGGTTAATAGATGCAAACTGTTACATTTAAAATGGATAATCAATGAGGTCCTACTGTTTGGCACAGGTAACTGTATCCAGTCTCTTGGGATAGACCATGATGGAAGATAGTATAAAAAAAAGGAATGTATTTGTGTATATATGTATATGTGTGTGTATGATATATGTATATATATCTGTGTGTATGTATATACATACATATGTATATGAGATTGAGTCAGTTTGCTGTACAGCAGAAATTGGCATATTGTAAATAAACGATAATTTTAAAAAACAAATTAAAATATATGGTTGAATACATTGCAGTATTGAAACATGACTATCCAGAGAGCCCAGTGAAACATAACAGAAAATGTAGAAATCAGCTCAATTATATTTGTAAATTAGTCTATAATGAAATCATTGCCCCAAAATAGTGGGGCCAAAGTAGATATTGTGGTAAATAGTACTGATAAATCTACATATCACATATTTTAAAAAGAAAAACTACGTATATTTCACAAATTATATACCAGGTAGAGTCCAAATGGACCAGAAATTTAAATGTTAAAAAAATTGAAACATAGAAGTACTAAAAAACAAGGGTGAATTTCTCTATAACCTAGAAGTAGCAAAACTGTTCCTAAGACTCAAAATAAATTCTACTAAATAAAAAGCAAAACCTTTTGAATAATAAACACACAGACCACAAGCTAAGTGATAAATAGGAAAGGCATATAACAGACTAATAATTGACATCCCTAATGCACAAAAATCTTCTAAAAATAACAACTCTACACACACATACACATTCTATATGCCGGACAAATGAGCAGTTCATGGAAAAAAATATGACTTTCAATAATATGAAATGATACAAAACCTCCCTCATAACGAGAAAAATGAAAATTCTAACTCTCTGAGATACCATTTCACACTTCAGATTGTAAAAATCTACAACACATTCTGATTCGCTGTTGGTAGAAACATAAAACAATATAATATTCATGGAAGGAAATGTGGCAATAGCTAGCTGTTACCTTTGGACATAGCAATCTAACTTGTAAGAATCTATACTAAAATTGCAATGGCAAAATGATGAAAAGGTGTGTACATGATACAATTATATTATTAATATCAGCCAGTTATGTACTATATATAATTATGTATACTAATTATATAATAATACAATCATTGAAATAAAAGACTAGAGATAGTTCATGATTATTAATTGTTCAGGTCCTGAATATGTCTATTCATTTTTTCCTGCTAGATTCAGCAGTTTCTAAGATATAAATCTCCCACAAGTCTTGTCAATGTACTCATTTCCTCCTGCAGTTCTATCTGTTGTTGCTTGATATATTGTGATACTGAATTAATAGGTTCATAATGTCAGTATGCAATATCCTCCTTTGTTATGTTTGTGCCTTTTATTTTATTTTGATAGATATTAATATTGACAGTCCATTCTAGTCACTATGCATTCGTCGTAGGCTACCATCTTTGTTGTCTTTCTCTTATTTGTCAGATGTCTATTTCTTTTTTTGTCTTTTTATGGCCACATCTGTGGCATAAGGAAGTTCCTACGCTAAGAATCTAACAGGAGTTGCAGCTGGGGCACACACCACAGCCACAGCAACACTGGATCCAAGCCAAAACTGTGACCTACGCCACAAGCTTGAGGCAACACTGGATCCTTGCCCCACTGAGAGAAGCTGGGGCTCGAACCCTTATCCTCATAGAGACTATGTTGGGTCCTTAACCCACTGAGCCACAATGGAAACTCCAGATGTCTATTTCTTTTACTTGTGAACTTATGTTACCCTGGGAGTATGAGATGCTTTATCTGTACAGGAGGAAAGAACCAGCGACTGGCTCCACAAATCCCTGATCGGTCCCCACAAGTTTGAGAAGAGATCAGAGGAGAGCCAGTAAATCCCAAAGAACCACAAAAGTCACGGTTGATCATGATGGTCAACTCAGCAGTGACTCTTCTAGTTCGGGTTTACCTTTAAAACCCTTGGGAAGCAATGGCCCTGGGAGGAAGGCCACCTCCCTAGATATAACCTACTATCCTTATGTTGGCAGAGAAGAGAGTCAGGGAGTGAATGGACATCGCCCTGCATTTGCCTGCTTTCATCAGAACTCTAGTACTAAGTTGTTGACACCAGTGGACGGGCTGTTGTGACTGGCTTCTCTAGGCAAAAGGAAAAGAATGATCGTGGCAAGAGGACATATAATAGAGGCAAGGGACACATAATAGAGGCAAGAGTAAGCGTCCATCTGACACCTCTGCCAAGTGCCTTGTAATGAAGGTACTGTCACTAAAATATACAGTCCTACATACTTTGAAAGTAAAAATCAGTGGCTAGCTCTTCCATGAATCCTTTATTCCCTGGGCTTTCTAAGGCATTCCGTCTTTCTCTGACCCATCATCTGGGGAATTTCCTCTCAAACTCAACAGCTGATCTTTAACTCAGAGTGTAAATTTATCAGCTTTCATTATTCCACCTACATGGTCACATACATACATTTCTTATTTGTTTCCCTTAATCACATAGGAAGATTTATCCTTCTTCCTGTTTTGGGGGGAAGGTGGGCAACCCAACTTAGTTCAACATATAGTTTTGAAATGCCTGCTATATGTCTATGTTATCGAGGTCCATTGTGGATATAAAAATCTATTTCATAATCTATATGGATAAAGACATTTCAACAAGAAATTACAACCGTCAAGGGTGTTAGAAGAGGAGAAGCTCAGGGTATAAAATAAGGAATATAAGATTCTCTCTTCTTCCCCCCATGTCCTCCTTTGATGTCCACCCGAGAATGGGTCGTGCTTCAGGCATCACGCTGCACTTCCAAGAAGGACATATTAACCGTTCTGACCTTGCTCCCAGGACACGAAGATTTCAAAGTTTCCATTCTGAATGCTGGAGAATGTGGACCTTTTCATATTTTAGTCTCTTCCTTCCCCAAGGCTGCACTGAAAAGGTTCCTGAGTCAGCTTGCCATTTTTAGCTTCATGTCACTCCACAGAGCTCTTTCCTGCTCCCCTTAAAATAGCTCAGCCTGGTTTGTGAGTCCTGGTATATCTTGGGATTGGCAAGGACACAAACACTGGCCTGCTAACTATTCTACGACTTGAAATACTTGGCTCCTTTTGTGACCTTGACACCCTGCCCTTCTCACTTTCCTCCTCCCTCAGTGGCCACTCCATTTTTGTCTCTTTTTCTGGGAATAAGGGAAACACTGGAATTCATTCGTGTGCACAGTTGTCAGTGGCTAGTATTTGACACTGGTGCTGCTTTACCTGATCTTTGTGAAACTCACGTATACGGCTGAAAGGGAAGTTTCTTTTGCTTCTCCTTACTCACAGCACTCTTCTGACAATCGATGGTGTTTTTCCCAACACCAAGCAATTCTCCCCTTCTTTGAAGTCACCAGCTGGGAGGCATACAACCCAAGGCAATTATGACACTCTCTACCTGGGGTTAGTGTCAGGTCCCACGGTTTACAGTGCTCAGTCCCACAAGACTGCCTGTCGTGTCACGAGTCAATCAAAAGTCCAAGTTGTCCCTGTGCTATAGGTCAAAGATCCCACAAACCCCTCCGCAGGTGTAAGTCACTAGATTACCAGTTTGTTATAAAAAGGGTATAATCTAGAAAGAGCCAGATATAAGAGATGCACAGACAAGGTAGGTGGGAAGACCTGTGGAGCTCTCATGTCCTCACTAGCACATGCATGTATTCAGCAACCAGGAAGCTCTCCAAACGTCCAAGACTAGGCATAGTTGGCCATTAATGATTAGGTCCATTTCCAGCTCCTCTCCCCTCCCAAAAGGGCTATAGATTGAAAAAAATGTTCCCACCCCCAAAAGTTTCGGCTCCTGCAGGCTCTCACTGGGGCCACTGCACTGCCAGGGTGCTGTTGCTTGTGTGCACAGAGAACAAAGAAACGAAGGGGGATCTTTTATACTATCTGAGCCTAAACTAAAGGGCTTCTCCTGGTGCTCTCACTGCCAGGAGACACCAGAGAAAAATTTGTAAATTCATCATCAGTTCAATGTTAGTTTAAATTATGGTTTTCCATCTTTGATTTTATTACTGTATCTTTTTTTTCTTACTTTGTAAATCTTTCTACTTATACGGAACAAATTTTATCATATGCTTTGTCCTATAATGTATAAAAAACATTTCAAAATCGCAATACTAATATTCCTACTAATAATAAGTCTGTTAAGTAAAGTATAAACTTTATTTAGCTCTTTATTTATTTAGTTTACTTGTCCTTACACCATAGCCTACTTGGGATGAGAAATGGATTATTTTCTTTTTCAAAATGACTTGGAACGATTATTTCTCTGTATGGTTATTTGACCAACATAATGCACAATTAAGTTCATTCATTTTACTTTGTTTTCAGTGTAACATAGGGTTTACTTTTTAATTGTAATTGATTTGGGGAATGTATAGAATCTTGGCATAATTTATAACTCAGAAATGTATTAAAGAGTTTCATCAGTAAAGTCTTTCTTCTAGCCTTATCTCCAACATGCCATCTTCTTCATTCTTGAGAGGAAGACACAAACATTTAAAATTTTTGTTTAAAAAAATAAAAATAAACTCTGGTTTCCATTCCCAGTCCACCTGCTATTATTTGTCTCTCAAGTCTTTGAAGCTGTCCCATGCATTCTGTCCAGGTCTTTACAGCTGGACTAAATATATGAAGTCCATCTTTCCACAGTGAATGATCACTGATGTCACTGTTTATTTTTTCTTGTTTTCCTTTTTAAGCTTGATTCCCTAGGGCCCTGTTTCTACTTAGCTTGGTGTTCATATTGGTCAGAGGTTATATACCACATGTTGAGGAAGTAAGGTTTCTACTCTCTGCTGATGCATCTGAGTGTGGACAGGGAGCACACCCAAACTTCAAGGCTATTTTCACATCAATCTCAGCATTGAATTTCACATGGGCAGGCACCACCTGCCAAGTGTTTGTGGGTGGCCTAAGATGCCTCTGGTATCTGGTGCCAGGCACACAGCCTCCAGTGAACCCAGCATGCTGAGGCTGTCTCACTTCCCAGATCTCTGTGTTAAATCTGCCAGCTCCCACGCCAGTCCATTCTTGCCCAAAACAGCCCCCAAAACTGCCTGTTTGTTTGCCACCAAGATCACACTTGCCTTGACTAGACTCCAAATCAAGTCAGCCCCCTTGAATGGGCAGTAAAATTTAACGTTTTCATGGAGATAAAGAGAGTGGCACACAGGAGAGGATGGAAAGAGCCTCAGTCAAGAACACTCAGTCTTTGGAGTTCCCTTTGTGGCTCAGTGGTTAATGAATCCAACTAAGAACCATGAGGTTGCGGGTTCGATCCCTGGCCTCGCTCAGTGGGTTAAGGATCCGGCGTTGCCGTGAGCTGTGGTGTAGGTTGCAGACGCGGCTCGGATCCCGCGTTGCTGTGGCTGTGGCGAAGGCCGGCGGCTACAGCTCCTGTTAGACCCCTAGCCTGGGAACCTCCATATGCCGTGGGTGCAGTTCTACATAAGGCAAAAAGATGAAAAAAAAAAAAAAGCACTCGGTCTTCACAGACATGGAAAACAAATGTACGGCTATCAAAGGGGAAAAGAGGGGAGGAATAAGTCAGGAATTTGAGATTAACAAATATACACTACTATATATAAAATAGAGACAAACAAGAACCTACCATATAGCACAGGGAACTATATTCAATATATTATAATAACTTATAATGGGAAAGAATCTGAAAACAATATATATGTTTGCATATACATACATTAAAAACTTGATCTCTTTGCTGTAACCTGAAATACTGTACTCAACTATACCTCAATTAAAAAAAAAAGAACAACTAGTCTCAACATTCTTATCCAAAGTTCAAGAGTTTTCACCAGTAGACACTTTGTCATGTGTCTTTGATTGAATTCCAGGACAAGGAAATATCATGTGTGTGTGAGTGTGTGAGTGTGTGTGTGGGTGTGTGAGTGTGTGTGTGTGTGTGTGTGAGTGTATGTGTGCACACATGCATGCACACTCACCCATGCTTTACTTTATACAGATCTCCCGAATGATTTTTGGAGCGAGGATTTGTCAGCCTCCCCATTTCATCATACTAGAAGCCCAAACTTACGGCTTTAGTGGCAGAAAAGAAAGTCAGAGAAATTAGAACCCTGAGAAGGGTTGATGGTACCATTGCTGACTTTCCAGGTTGGGGGGTGGGGGCATGTAATGAGAAACGGGGCAGCCTCTAGATGGGAAAGCAGGCAGCCAACGACCAGGAAATGGGGACTTCCATTCTGTAACACAGGAACTGAATTCTGCCAACAACCTTGGGAAAAGATTGTTCCTGATTCTCCAAGAGCCTAGACGCCCAGCACCTTAATCTCAGCTTTGTGAGACCCTAAGCATAGAACTCAGCTGAGCCCACACAGAGTCCATCTACAGAAGCTAACAGATTTATGTTGTGGTGTGATAACTTGGTGTGATATCACTATGATGTGAAAACGTGTTGCCTTTCAATAGAAAACCAATACAGATCTCCTAAAAACAAGATTTCACTGTTCATTGTACCCACATGGGAACTCGATCCCTTCCCCAGTATCTTCCTTGACAAGTGCAGCCAAAATACCTTATTTGGGACTTCCCGTGTGGCTCACAACATAATTACTCGGCGTTGATTCTACAGTGGCTGTGGCTCGACCCCTAGCTCGGGAACCTCCATACACCGCAGGTCCAGCTAAGAAAGAAAAAAAAATGCCTTATTCAGACTGGTTACAGTAGTCATAAAATCTGATTAAAGTCAGAAGTGACCTGCCAGAATCTTATCAACCATCTTTGATTGTAAACTTATCTCTAAAATTATCTCTAACATAAATATAATTATTACAAC
>PVHT021183702.1:1808268-1822300 GCA_004024745.2 Catagonus wagneri | reverse complement strand
TCTAACAGGAGCTGTAGCTGCCGGCCTTCGCCACAGCCACAGCCACGTGGGATCCGAGCCGCGTCTGCAACCTACACCACAGCTCACGGCAACGCCGGATCCTTAACCCGCTGAGCAAGGCCAGGGATCGAACCCGCAACCTCATGGTTCCTAGTCGGATCTGTTAACCACTGCACCACAACGGGAACTCCCCCAAGTGATTCTTATAAATGTCACCTCAGAACTCCTCTAAAATGTGCTACTTCGGGTGAATAAAGAACCCATGAGGGACAGGGTCGTTCTCTCTGTCTTATTCCTTGCTTGGTTCTGAAATTCACTGTAGAGCTTATGAAAATTGAGGAACATACTTTTAGAATGATTTTCTACCCTTCCTGCATCTTTGCCTAAGATGAGGAATAAGTGAAGACTAAGTAATATAGAGTAAGAAGAAAAGTGATTACAGGTGGCAGTAAATCAGTGTTTGCTTACAAACTTCCCTAGTGGACTCAGAATTGTTCAGGCACTAAAATGGATCTGTAAATAACCATCATCATTCTCCCGAGGGTGCTTATAATCTAGGTGCAGAAGAAGACAAAATTGGTAGAGATCCATATAAAATATAGGTCTGTGTTTTGTTGCATATCACGATCTATAAAAGGCTACGAAAGATCAAAGGAGAGGAGATTCGATAGACCTAAAGGGGAGGTTTCCTGTTGAGAACACAGCCCTAATCTTTATGAGAAAGAAGGAAATCCTGTCCTTTGTGACTTTTTGGAACCCGAGGACATTATGCTAAGTAAAATAAGACAGAGAAATTAAAAAAAGAAAAAAAAAGAACCCATGAGAAGAATGAATAGGACTTTTCTTTTTTTTTTCCCCCTAAATTGCTAACAAGTAATTACTCACACACTTAAGTATCAGTTCTTTAATTCTGCAATGTCTGGGGAATGTTTGGGAGATGAGGCATCCGAGGACTCCAGCGTCTTCAGGTTTGTACGGTGATGTCTTGGCAGGGCCTAGGAAATCAAAGCAAAACTTTGAGCAGAAAGAGACCAGTCAAGATGGATGAGGTGAAGGACACCAGCTGGGGTCCCGCATTGCCTTGGATGCAGTACGTGTAGAGATATATGTTATTCAGCAGGCTTGCATTCTTCAAGTTGCAGGCCGTTTCAGTGGCGCAACCCATGGCAAAAATCATAAATGTAGAACCACCTGCCAAGAGGAAGATCCAGGACTTAGTCTTCTCTCCCACTTGCTGCCCCTCCTCAACCCCACCCTTAAGAAGAAAAGGGTGCTCAGAGTGTGCCCAGAATGCCTGACTTCTATTCTCTGCGAGAGAAGCACCAACTGCAGCTCCAGCCAGGTGCCAAGTCTTATTTCCCTCCGGCCCCTAGATCTCCCCAATCTAGAGAGTCCTGTTTCTTCAGAGTCCCCTACAGCCACTACGTGGCTGGGATGGGAGCTCTTGTGTCATGACCAGAGGAGAGAGGCTGGGACGGGGAAGAAGGAAGTCAGAACGCGTGTAGTCAACTAAAATGCCCCCATGATCCCGGAGCTCTTCCTTACTTTTGCTTCCTTGAGGAAAACCAGGTAGAAGCAGAAACCAGATTCCATCTCCGCAGGGTTATGCATTTAATGGGAGGCTAGCACTGAAGGGACCTCATTACCTGTCTGTGCTGTGTCCATGGCAAGCTGGGGTAGAGGGACTGCCCCACTATCAGCAGCCCCTGTGTTCTCTGTGACATCCCATTTCCCCCTCTCATCTCCAAATCATCCAGGTAAGAGAGTTCTTTATCTGAGAGCCCCTAGGCTTCCCTTCAAAAATCTTCTCCAAAAAAGAAAAAGCATAATTTTTCCTCCATTCCCACGAAATTTGCTCTCCTATAATCAGCCCTGAAAATACCACTAATTTCATGAAACCTCTTCCAAGTTGATTAGAAAAGAACTGACGGTGTCCCTTTATGGCCATGCTCATGCTATGATTCCTTTCCCAAATTCCTATCTGAATTTGGGAAAGGAATCATACATGTGCTCTTTATGACAAACACACATATATATATATATGTATTTTTTATCCTACTAAGGAAAAATTAAAAGTCCTTTACAGATTTCACAACGACACCATGCAAAAATCAACTGTCTGATTATGGGGTTTTGATAACAGGAGCAATAATGCCAGTAATGATGGAAAACTAGAACTGAAGTGTCACCCTCTTCCTCGCCAAAGAGCCAAGGTCCGATTCCAGGAGATTCTGATGTGACAGGTGCCCACGTGTCAGAGTCTCCTGTGGGAAGCAGCTGTGCAATCCTTTCCTTTCCTGATTTCCTCCAAACCTTGAAAGAATAACCAGCATTTAATCCTGTACCAGCCCGTGTTGTACATGGTAGTTAGCCTCTAGGATGGTCCCCAGTGGCTCCTGGTATCCAGGGCCCTGTGAAATTCCTTGTGATATTGTATTACTGTCGGTCTGTGCAACAACAAGACAGCAGAAAGCAATATAGTGTCACTTCCGAGATTAGGTTTTTTTAAAAACCGCAGTTTTGCCCTCCCTCTCCTCCTCTTCCACTTCTTCCCCCTCCTTTCCTTCTTCTTTTTCTTTATTTTTTGCAAAAGGTTGTTTTAAGCTACCCAGTTTGGGAATAATGTGTTACACAGCAATAGACAGTTAACACGCTATATCCTGTAAGAAGATGCACATCAAAAAATTGGCAAAATAGTCATACACTTGCCAATAGCGTGGACGCATCTTGTCTCTGTGCCAGTGCAGGTGAGGAGAACCGGCTCACAGGAAATGTCATTCACACTATAGCAGGCAGGACAGTGAATGCCGTTGGGATGAGAGGACTTCTGAGGCACTGAATGAAAAGAGAACATTTTCCTCTTAAAGAATAAGTCAAAAAAATAATTTAAAAAAAAAGAGCCGAAAGCATTATTCCCCACTAGCACCCCCGATCGTGGTTACGCAAAGATTCTTCCAAGAAAAAAAATAAAATTATTTACAGCTAGGATGGCAGGGAAGACAGGTACTCAGTGGGAAGATATAACCAAAAAGGATCTTAATCTTTGCCTCTCTGCCTTGGCTGGCAAAATAGTTCCTAGGTGACGAAAAGAAGAAAATCTGTGGTTTAGAAAAGTACTCTTAAGGGAGTGAGGAGATATGCAAGATGAGGAAAGACAACTTTGCAGCTGGAATGGAAAAGCAAAGAGTTTAAACCTACAGATTCACACTTAGAGTGAATGCCCCAGACCAGCACCACCCACCCGTCTTTCATTCAGTCTCCCTTCCCAGAGAGGGAAGGAGTCAGCAGCAAAGTCAGCGGGCAGCTCCCAGGCAGAGACAGGCTATGGGAAGGTACTTGAGAGGAAGATGTGGGGGGCAGTGGATTGGAAACAGGGTTGGGAAGGGAGAGGGAAGGCAGACACGCGTTGGCACTCACGCTGGAAGTCCCTCTTGTTACACAGCTCATCTTGGCAGCACTGACGCGCGTATCCAAATGTTTGATTACCCCCCAGGGTTGCTGAGAAGACCAGCGGGACGCACGAGCTTGAAGCACAGCCCTTCTCCTTGGAAAACTGGGAAAGCCCCCCTGAAAAGAATCAAACCCCAGGGGGCATTTCCCCATCTGAGCCATTGCGAGAGTGACACCCAAATGGGCAGCCAGTATTAAAGAATTCTTTTTTTTTTCTAGTGACTTTGTTTTTAGTCTTTCCACTTCTTCAAAAAGGTCTGCGTTAGTCCGTTGAATGAATGAATGGAGGCAGAGTTTGTTAGCATTTATCGGAATGGGCGTGTCATAGCTCAGTGAGTTTGATGAACCAAAATTGCCTGTCCTTTGTCCTGGAGTCTCCCTCCCTGCATCTCCCACCCCATCCTGATAGAACACAGGATTCAAGGTAATATCGAAGATACGCAGGTGTAGCAAAGAGCAAGCCTGACTCCATATTGGATCTATTCCTTTAGCTCTAAACTCTGTGCTCTGTTGTCTTTGCTTAGCCACGCTGGTGTTGCACCTTTGTAAAAGGACGCCGCCTGCAATGTGAAACATACATGATAGCCCATTCTCAAGACTC
This sequence comes from Catagonus wagneri, assembly GCA_004024745.2. Taxonomy (NCBI): domain Eukaryota; kingdom Metazoa; phylum Chordata; class Mammalia; order Artiodactyla; family Tayassuidae; genus Catagonus; species Catagonus wagneri. The sequence continues at coordinate 1,818,249 of PVHT021183702.1, read as the reverse complement.
CGAGGCTTGACTTCAAAGATATTAACACCTTTCCATTCATAGAGAGATAAAAATTTGCAGAACCGTAAAATAGCATTTGTCTTACTAGAGGTTCCCCAGAACATTGTCACCAGACCTACGTGGTCAGCTGCAAGAACCGAGGATCAGCGCCTCCAGAGTCTGGCCAGTACCAAGACGTTTGCAGCACCCAGCCACACGCCCTCCTTAGTATACAAGAAGCCTGAATTCTAACATGGCTGAGACGGTGTGGGGGGAACTAGTCTACATCTGCTGCTGGCTTTCCTAATAAAGATTTCATTCTTGGCCCCAACCCCTAGTTTCTCAATGTATTGCTCTGCCATGGGGCAAGCAGCCTGAGACTGGGCTCAGAAATGCAAGTAAGTGAGGAGCTGCATCGAGATGCCGAACACAGCCACCTCCCTTCCTTTCAGCACCCTCCTCATCCGTCCTGCCCGCCTGGCAGCATGGGCAGGGAGCTGGCACAGCCTACCTGTTGTTTTCAGTTCTTCCCTGTGGCTGAAGCAGCTTTGAGAGGTTTCGCAAGTTGTCTGTGTCTCAGCACTGCACGTATAAAGAGGAGAGCTTACGCATTTGTAACTCTCTACAAAACAGAAATGAAAACGGTTCAAAAAGGACCATTTCAGAAATGAAAACCTTCAGGAGCTCCCGTCGTGGCTCAGTGGTTAACGAATCCGACTAGGAACCATGAGGCTGCGGGTTCCATCCCTGGCCTTGCTCAGTGGGTTAAGGATCCGGCGTTGCCGTGAGCTGTGGTGTAGGTCGCAGACGCGGCTGGGATCCCGCGTGGCTGTGGCTGTGGCGAAGGCCGGCGGCTACAGCTCCTGTTAGACCCCTAGCCTGGGAACCTCCGTATGCCGCGGGTGTGGCCCTGGATAAGGCAAAAAGACCAAAAAAAAGAAATGAAAACCTTCAAGCGTCATAGTGGATATTTCCAACAGCCAAACATTCCTGAGAGCCAGAGTGCCACGAAACTCGTTCCCCCGTGGGGCTGGACGCCTGCCTTACTCCACTCAGTCCACAGTTCCTCACAAGACCCCACACGAGACCCCACTCATACTGACCCACTACTTTCTGCATAGCCCGAGGCCCTCAGCTGCCCGCGGCCTAGGATGAAAATAAGGGCCTCCAACACGGAAGGAGTCAACACTGCACTTGTAGCTGAACTTGGTCTCTCCTAAGTGGGCATACCTCTTCTGAGTTGCCTCCTTAGCCTCATTCCGGCTCTTGAGAGAAAGGAGCCCCTTTTTATTCTTACCCACAGTGCCGAAAACCAGTGTGGTGAGGACATAGGTGGCGAAGAGGCTCTTCAGGGCTGCAGATGGAGGCATGGTGGCGCTGCAGAGGGCCCAAGTGAGAGAAGAAGGTCACGGCCATGGAAGTCAGGCCTCTAGTCTAGGAACCCAAGCACTCTACCTAGTTGTCAATCCGTCCATTCATTGGTTTTGCAAGTGAGAATTTGTCAAGCCTTGGCTTTATGATAGATATGCCTCTTGTTGAAGATGCAAAGGTGAAAGGATCATATCTCTTAAGGAACCCACAGGAGAAGGACCCTCCTTCTTTTGGGAGAATTCACATGGGGAATTTCTTTCTTGAATGGGTGTGGAAGGTTCTGGAACCCCCTCCATAGCTGAAAGAGGATTATTTGGCCAAGATGCAGAAATCATTCTCCTGGGAGTGAATGGAGACTCTCCATGTACTACAAAGATCTGAAGCTATCATACTCTGAGACAAAAGGACCCTTAGCCAAGGACTCTGATTTCTCAATTCCAAAGTCACCTACTTGCCATCCCCCAGAACACACTGGTTCTCTAACAAAATGACAGAGCCGGGATTTGACAGATGAATCCTGATATTATCTTCTAAACTTGTGTCATCTAATGCTCCTTTCCAAAAGCCCATTTGAATTTTACCAATTTCGGATGGAAATCCAGCTCCCCTGTCTTGTGGAAGTTCATGATCCCCGGGGCCCCACTTACCTCCAGACCTGTCCCTCCAGGGGGTCTGAGGAAAAGCCAGCAACATCACAGTGTGAGGATGAAGCAGTATTGGGGGGGCCACCTTTTCCTTCCTGAAGGCAGGATTTCAGGAAATGACAAAACTTATTTCACACTCTGTATGCCAGGCCTCATCTTCCATAGTTACAATGAGCTAACCCAAACGGTCTTAGAGACTGTATCTATGATACCTGCCCCTGTCCAAGAACCACCTCTAACATTAGTCTAGATTTCTCATGCTCAGCTTCTGCTACAAGCTCAAGAAAACAGGCAAAAATCTTGTGATTGCTTTCCTTAAAGAGAGGGAAAAATTATTTTGCATGGAGAGAGCCTGGCTGAATGCAACAAGAGTAAGCTTCAAAGCAAGTTTCTTCTGTTGGGCGCGGGTAAACCTGGGCACAAGATTCCAGTATTTAGAACCTGTTTTCTGATCTATGCAACAGAAATAGTGATGCCTGCTTTGCAGGGTGGAGGCGAGGACAGAGAGCATGTGTGAAATGTCCATCAAAATGCCAGCACAGGAGACTTTATTCCTGACCATATCAGCAGCGTGTAAGCAAAAAATGGACATCTGCTGGGCAGGACAGGGGCAGCATAACTGCTGATTTCTTAAAATGTTGTGTACATCTCAAGGCGATGAACATTTGGGAGCCACATTATGAGACAAGCACACACCTTGCTTTTCCCTCCGCCATCCCACCCCAAGAGGTGTCTGACAGGTGACCAGGAGCCCAGAAGCCCCCGGAGGCTTAGACTCTGGAGCTAGAGGATGCACCCCAGGGTCCTCCAGCACTTGGACAGGAAGAAGGATTTCATCTTATTTTCACTGTCCTCTAAGTGTAATTTAGCCTTTCCTTCTATAGAAGGAGTCCACACACCACACCCAAACCACCCACCCTGAGAAATCACTGAGGTTTTCCTATCACGCGGTATCTGCTGATATTTGCCTTCATCAACTACTTCCAAATTGTGTCCTTCTCAGTCCCCTGCTGGAGCCTGATGTCTGAAACATTAATTAAGAAGCATATCTGCTATTACTCCATATGTTAGTAGAGATTTGCAACTATTTTAATGCACAGTTGACCCTTGAGTAACAAGGGTTTGAATTGGATAGATCCACTTACACGTGGATTTTTTCAGAAGTACTCACTTCATGATAAACAGTTATGGATGCAGAACAGCAGCTATGTAGCTAAGGATGGGGAGAGACACCGGATAGAGAAGGCCCCCTATAAATTGTAGGCGAATGTTTGACTCTACAGAAGATTGGTACCCCTAAACCCATGTTTTTAAGGGTCAGCTGTAATTACACACCTATGTGGCTTAACTGTTTTCATGAGAAAGAGTCCATAGACTTGACCAGCCCGCCTGGGTCCCCCGTCACAGGTGGCTCTCACTTCACTTCTGGAAAGAGTCAAAGTACCAAAGCAGAGCTCTATCCTGTGAGGAAAGCTATATGTGTTACGATTCTCTGATTTCCTCAGCCAATTAAACATTTCTCTTTCTCCTAACATTACTTGCCCATGAATTCTTGACCAGCTGAGGTGGCTGGAGATAAGGATACTTTCTGACAGAGAAGGTGTGGGGCCGAAAGACCAAACGTACAGTGTAGTTTGGGTCAAGAAGCTCACTAATTAGGAGTTCCCTTCGTGGCTCAGCAGTAAATGAATCTGACTAGGAACCATGAGGTTGCGGGTTCGAACCCTGGCCTTGCTCAGCGGGTTAAGGATCCGGCGTTGCCGTGAGCTGTGGTGTAGGTTGCAGACGCGGCTCGGATCCCGTGTTGCTGTGGCTGCGGCAAAGGCCAGCGGCTACAGCTCCTGTTAGACCCCTAGCCTGGGAACCTCCATATGCCGTGGTGTGGCTCTAGATAAGGCAAAAAAAAAAAAAAAGAAGAAGAAGAAGAAGAAGCAGCTCACTAATTAAATCCAGCTCTCGGCTGTCATTCATCGATACTGGCCACCCACTCAGCCTGACTCACGGTGTGACCTGAAGCTTGCAGCACAGGTCAGGCCCAGGAAAGGAGCAATGGTGAGAATGAGTCCATTTTGTCATCACTAATGGTGAGCCTTGGCCTCATCTCCATGGAGAATAGAGAAGGACCTGGGACCACCCAATGTGCAACCACTTCCTGCTTCTCAGGGTGGGTTCTTGGCAGACCCTTCAGTGGTGGTTACTATGAGGAGGCTGCCAGAGGCCCACCCAGGACACACTCTTCCTGAGAAGGCATAGAGATTTCGTAGGAACACCTGAAGCGTGGGAGTGTCCAGGCTTTTATCCTCTCTGTGCGGTGGCCCCCAATCACCACTTGCCTGCTGAATCTTCCCATGAAACTCCTTGCAGAGATCCACTCTCTCAAGTCGGCATTGCTCATGCCTTTTTTCCTTTTGCTTTCTATTTTCTTTTTTCCTTTTCTTTTTACAGCCACACCTGTGACATATGGAAGTTCCCCAGGCTAGGGGTCAAATTGGAGCTGCAGCTGCCAGCCTATACCACAGCCATGACAACCCTGGATCCAAGCTGCATCTGCAAACTGCGCTGCAGTTTGTGGCGATGCTATATTTTTAGCCCCATGAGCAAGGCCTGGGATCGAACCAGCCTCTTCACAGAGACTATGTCAAGTTCTTAACGTGCTGGGCCACAACAGGAACTCCATCAGCCCTCATCCTTGTTACCAGAAATAACATTGTGAGTCACGTCCCAGATTAAAACCAGGTCACGGGGAATTGCCCCTCTTCCTTCAGCACAGCTCCTTGGCCCCTTTCTTTCTTTCTTTCTTTCTTTTTTTTGGTCTTTTTGTCCTTTTAGGGCTGCACCCGTGGCATATAGAGTTCCCAGGCTAGGGGTCTAATCGGAGCTGTGGCTGCCAGACTATACCAGAGCCACAGCAACGCCAGATCTGAGCTGCATCTGCGACCTACACCACAGCTCACGGCAAAGCCAGAGCCTCAACCCACTAAGCAAAGCCAGGGATGGAACCCGCAACCACATGGTTCCTAGTCAGATTCGTTTCCACTGCGCCAAGGCAGGGACTCCTTTGGCACCATTCTTAAAGGGACCCGCTTCCTCTTCTCCCTGCCATGAGCAGGACTAGGCACCCACACCCAAAAGGCACACTCACCTCCTGCCTCTTTGACCCTGAGTTTCCCCTCTGTAAAATGAGGATAAGATCCAACCCCACTTCTAAGGTTTGTTTGGTGTGGGTGTTAGCCCAAGTTCGCGTGCCAATGCACAGTGAAGCCAAAAAAAAAAAAAACAAAACCCAAAACGTCAGAGTTTGGAGCAGAGAAATGTTTACTGCAGGGTGGTTCAAGGAGGTGGATGGCTCCTGCCCCCCCAAAAAAAGCCCAAACTCCCGGAGCCCAAAATTAAAGCATTTTAAAAGCCAGTTGAGAGAGTACAACCTGGGGTAAGGGATCTGCTTATGCACAATTCTCTGAGTGGCTATCGGTGAAGTAGCAGCGCAGTGTCAAAGGGGCTGATGCTAACAAGCCTTAGACAACAGTAGGTCTGGGGGCTACACGCTCAGCATCCTAAGTAGTTAATTCCTCCCATTTGGTGGTGGTTTTAGCATCTGTAAAACTAATCCGGAAATGTGCATCAGATAAAAGGCAAAAAGACAAAAAAAAATTTTTTTTTTTGTCTTTTTGCCTTTATGTAGAGCCACACCTGTGGCAAGTGGAGGTTCCCAGTCTGGGAGTCTAACAGGAGTTGTAGCCGCCGGCCTTCGCCACAGCCACAGCAACGCGGGATCCGAGCCGCGTCTGCGACCTACACCACAGCTCACGGCAACGCCGGATCCTTAATCCACTGAGCAAGGCCAGGGATCGAACCCACAACCTCATGGTTCTTAGTCGGATTCGTTAACCACTGAGCCACAAAGGGAACTCCTCAGATCAGTTAACATTAATTGTTGTAAAAAGTTTTGTATCTTGATTACTAACATGATGTCCCACGAGTATTGCTGGGTACTTATTGGTACCTTCTCACAATCCTTCTTCTCTTCTTGCCAGGAATGTCGATTGCTTCCAATGACTAGTCATGACAGGGATGCTTGCTAGAGTGGACTCCACACAGGTCTGGGAGCTGGACCGCTGGGGACCAGCATCTTCCCCTTCTTGAAGTGAGTCTTAAGCATCTGGCAGGGTAGTTTGGTGCTAGGTACTTTCACATATCTAGGAGGCAGGCACAGGCTTCCATTTTCCAAGACCTCTTCTCCTGCTGGGCTGTGAAGACATGAGCCATATGCTTAGCGTCTGAACTCCTGGGGTGCTCTAGAGAACGTGGTATGGGGATCTCTGCTTGAATCCAGGAGCCCTTGACTCCTGCTTTGTGTAACTTTCCCCAGATTATCCTGCTGCCTTTGCTGTTCAGGGCATATTGCTTCCTTCAACTGTGCCCATAGCTTTCCTTCTGTGACCCTCGGGGCCTTAGGTGACAACTATGCAGGTATAGGATAAACAGTCATGCACAAGCATTCTCTGCATAGAAGAGGTTTCCTGAGGAGTTCCTGTCGTGGCTCAGTGGTTAACAAATCCGACTAGGAACCGTGAGGTTGCGGGTTCCATCCCTGGCCTTGCTCAGTGGGTTAAGGATCCGGCGTTGCCGTGAGCTGTGGTGTAGGTTGCAGACGCGGTTGCAGAGCAAAGGCCGGTGGCTACAGCTCCTGTTAGACCCCTAGCCTGGGAACCTCCATATGCCGTGTGTGCAGCTCTAGATAAGGCAGAAAGACAAAAAAAAAAAAAAAAAAAAAGAGGTTTCCCGAAGTGGTATTATTTAATTAGAACATAGAAACCCTTTAAGGCTCTTGACTTATAGGCTGACCATCTGTTCGCTTTCTATGCTCAGCAGGGTCTGGAAACCCCAGAAACAGTACAGGGCTCCTAGCAGAGTAACAATTCAATAGCAACACCAGCAAGCCTCACTTATTTGCTGGAAGGAGGTAGTACATGGTTTAAATCTCCAGGCCTTTACTTGGTTGGCCATGAATAGTTTCCCACTGTACTCCCACCCCCATCCTTGCGTTTCTGCTCACATCTCGGCCCCCCACCCAACCATGACCATTCTCCCCAAAGCAATTTGCAGGGTCAGTGCAATCCCTATCAAATCACCCATGACATTTTTCACAGAATTAGAATAAACAGTCCAAAAATTTTTGTGGAACCACAGAAGACCCAGAATTGCCAAACAATCCTGAGGAAAAAAAAAAAAAAAAACAAGCAGGACGCATAACTCTCCCAGACTTCAGGCAACATTACAAAGTTACAGTAATCAAGACAGTGTGGTACTGGTACCAAAACAGACATACAGACCAATGGAACAGAATAGAGACCCCAGAAATAAACCCAGATACCTACGGTCAATTGATCTTCGACAAGGGAGGCAAGAATATAAAATGGGAAAGAGACAAGTAGCGTTTGGAAAACTGGACGGCTGCATGTAAATCAATGAAACTGGAACACACCCTCATACCGTGCACAAAAATAAACTCAAACTGGCTTAAAGACTTAAACATAGCATAAGACACCATCAAACTCCTAGAAGAGAACATAGGCAAAACATTCTCTGACATCGACCTTACAAATGTTTTCTTAGGTCAGTCTCTCAAGGCAACAGAAATAAAAGCAAAAATAAACCGGTGGGACCTAATCAAACTGAAAAGCTCTTGCACAGTAAAGGGAACCATAAAAAGAACAAAAAGACAACCTATGGAATGGGAGAAAATTGTTTCAAATGATGCAACTGACAAGGGCTTAATCTCTAAAATATACAAACAACTTACACAACTCAACAGCAAAAAAAAAAAAAAAATCCAATGGAAAAATTGGCAAAAGACCTGAATAGACATTTCTCTAAAGAGCATATACAGATGGCCCACAAGCACATGAAAAAATGCTCATGATCACTAATTATTAGAGAAATGCAAATCAAAACTGCTACAAGTTGTCACCTCACAGGTGTCAGAATGGCCATTAATTACAGGTCAACAAATAACAAATGCCAGAGAGGGTGTGGCGAAAAGTGTACCCTCCTAAACTGTTGGTGAGAATGTAAACTGGTGCAACTACTGTGGAAAACGGTGTGAATTTGCCTCAGAAAACTATATATAGAACTACCATATGACTTAGTAATCCCCTATTGGGCATATATCCGGACAAAACTTTCATTGAAAATTATACATGTGGAGTTCCCTTCATGGCTCAGTGGTTAACGAATCCGACTAAGAACCATGAGGTTGCGGGTTCGATCCCTGGCCTTGCTCAGTGGGGTAAGGATCCGGCGTTGCCGTGAGCTGTGGTGTAGGTCTCAGATGCAGCTCGGATCCCGCATGGCTGTGGCTGCGGCGAAGGCCGGCAGCTACAGCTCCTGTTAGACCCCTAGCCTGGGAACCTCCACGTGCCGCGGGTGCGGCTCCACATACAAGGCAAAAAGACAAAAAAAAAAGGAAAATTATACATGAACCTAAATGTCCATCAACAGATGAATGGATTAAGAAGATGTGATATAATATGATACCACTTATATCTGGAATCTAATATACTGCACAAATGAACCTTTCTACAGAAAAGAAAATCACGGACTTGGAGAATAGACTTGTGGTTGCCAAGAGGGTGGGGGAGGGAATGGGATGGTATGGGAGGCTGGGGTTAATAGTTGTAGACTACTGCCTTTGAGATGGAAAAGCAAGACAATCCTGCTGTATAGCACCAGGAACTGTGTCTAATCACTTGTGACGAATCCATATGTATATGTGTAACTGGGTCAGCACGCTGTACAGTTGAAAAATTGACAGAAAATTGTAAACCAGCTATAATGGAAAAAAATAAAATAAAATAAGCTGTACATAGGAAAAAAAAAAAAGAAGATGTGGTATATATACACAATGGAATACTACTCAGCCATAATAAATAACAAAATAATGCCATTCCCAGTAACATGGATGGAGCTAGAGACTCCCATACTGAGTGAAGTAAGCCAGAAAGAGAGAGACAAATACCATATGATATCACTTATATCTGGAATCTAGTATACTGCACAAATGAACCCTTCCAAAGAAAAGAAACTCATGGACTTGCAAACAGATTTGTGGTTGCCAGGGGGAGGGCAAGGGAGTGGGATGGAATGGGAGTCTGGGGTTAATAGATGCAAATAATTGCATTTGGAGTGGATAAGCAATGAGATCCTGCTGTATAGTACAGGGAATTATATCTAGTCACTTGTGATGGAACATGATGGAAGATAATGTGAGAAAAGGTATATATATAATATAAATAATATATATATTATATAGGTTGTGTGTATGTATATGTGTGTGTGTGTGTGTGTGTGTGTATGTATGACTGGGTCACTTTGCTGTATGGTGGAAATTGCCAGTACACTATAAATCAGATATAATGGAAAAAATAAAAATCATATATATATATATATACACAGAGATATAGATATAATGGAAAAAATAAAAATCATATATATATAGCATATATATGTAAATTTTATATATACATAAATATATAATTTACATATATATGTAAATTTTCAAGTCTCCAGCTCTTTTACTCGCAGTATCCTCGGTGTTCTAATTTCTTTGAGATATTTAAGTTGTGGTTTTATATATAGATATGTATATTCAAGATATCCAAGTAGTTAGCTTATTTGTAAGTCCTCACATAGAACTGCAGATGAAGGTAAAACACAAGGTCTATTTTTAAAACGAATGCATCCATTGAAAAGGTTCTGCTGTTGTTGAATTGACTGGGGCTGCACTGTTTCCTCCTGTTTACAACGTGCAAAGCTTTTGCTCAAGGATCTGACACTCACAAATGACTACGATCATCTTACTCAGGCTTAATGTCCATGGCAGGCAGCCCCATTCCTCCAAGGAAGGATATTCTGCCTTCCTTCATCTTTGGCTATATTTCAGCTCTCCCTTTAGCTTAAATTCTAAGCATTAATACTATATATATAT
>PVHT021183702.1:1766158-1807268 GCA_004024745.2 Catagonus wagneri | reverse complement strand
TTTTAGGGCTGCACCGGCAGCATATGGAGGTTCCCAGGCTAGGGGTCTAACAGGAGCTGTAGCCACCGGACTACGCCATAGCCACAGCAACACAGGATCCTAGCCGCGTCTGCAACCTACACCACAGCTCACGGCAACACCGGATCCTTAACCCACTGAGCCAGGCCAGGGATCGAACCCGCAACCTCATGGCTCTTAGTAGGATTCGTTAACCACTGAGCCACGACGGGAACTCCCAATACTATATTTTAAATTGAATTAGATTATTTCTTTAATTTTGGTGGAAGTTCTCAGGCCAGAGATTACACCACAGCAAGCTGAATCTTTAACCTGCTGCACCACAAAAAGACTTCCTCTTTAAATTTCTTATTGCAGCGAAACAGGCATAACACAGAACTTAGCATTTTAACGATTTTGAGGTGAACAACTCACTGGTACAAGTACATTCACAGCGCTGTGCCAACATCACCACTCTTCGTTTCCAGTTTTTCATCATCTCATACTGAAATTCTACACCCACTAAAAACTTCGACTATTTCTCGTGCTTGATTTCACTCAATTATATACATTTATAATCCTCTGGATATTTGTTTCCTTATAAAATATATTACCAGGAAGTTCCCATTGTGACTCAGCAACAAGAAATCTGACTAGTATCCATGAGGACATGGGTTCAATCCCTGGCCTCGCTCAGTGGCTTAAAGGATCCAGCATTGCCGTGAGCTGTGATATAGGTTACAGACATGGCTCAGATCCCGAGTTGCTATGGTTGTGTATGTTGGCAGCTGTAACTCCAGTTCAAACCCTAGCCTGGGAACTTCCATATGCCTGCAGATGAGGCCCTGACAATAAAAAAAAAAAAAAATTACCAAAACAAAGACCTGCTGGAGATCGCTTCAGTTGTTCCAGTTTGCTTATTATCTTTTTCCAGCTTTTCTATCACTGCTCTAAATACAGCTAGCCTCCTTTTTGAAATCCATATAATATAACTAATTCAATTTTGAAAATTGATTGCCCCAAAAGGAAAGCTTTTAAAATTTCATCCAAAAATGCTGTGGGTATTGCTACTGTTGCTGATTTCAGAATTATTTCCTTATAACCTATTGTGAAAATTCTGCAGGACACCGGGCAGATGAAGCTAGTTTAACTTGCAGCTAAGATCTATTGGCAGGCTAATAATCTTTTGTTTTAAACTTCCCCAAAGACAAAAAATTGTGTTTTTGTCACCAGTCACAAAAGTCAGAGTACAGTGTGACCTAAACACATTATTCCTATGTTTTCTGCACTTCACTGTGCACTGTCTAAAGAGCTTCACAGAACACTGGCTCTTCTGCATGCAAAGAGCAATATCAACAAAAGAAAGCTATTTGGAGCATTGTTTCATTTCATTATTTTTAAAAGAAAATTTAGAAAAATTCTTTTTGGCTATGCCTATGACATGCAGAAGTTGCTGGGCTGGGGATCAAAGCTGTGCCACAGCACCCACCTGAGCCACAGCAGTGACAACACTACATCCTTAACCGGCTGTGCCATCAGGGGACTTCTCATTCCGTTACCGATATGTGATTTTAAGGCATTGCTTTTCTCAAATAAGTCTATAAAAACGTGATTATGTTTAACTACCAAAAGATACTTAACAAAATTCTTTTCCAAAAAGATACACAAATGACCAATAAGCCCACGAAAAGATGTTCAACATTATTCATGTTCAACCAGGAAAATGCAAATAAGAACTATAAAAAGATACCCACTTCATACCTACCTGGATGGCTGTAATAAAAAAAAAGAAAACAGGTAATAATACGTCTCGGTGACATTGTGGAGAAATTTGAACTCTGATACACTGCTATGGGAATATAAAACGGTAAAACCACTTTGGAAAACAGTCTGCAGGAGTTCCCGTCATGGCGCAGTTGTTAACGAATTCGACTGCGAACCATGAGGTTGCAGGTTCGATCTCTGCCCTTGCTTAGTGGGTTAAGGATCAGGCATTGCCGTGAGCTGCAGCTCGGATCCTGCGTTGCTGTGGCTGCGGTGTAGGCCAGTGGTTACAGCTCTGATTAGACCCCTAGCCTGGCAACCTCCACATGCCGCAGGTGCGGCCCTAAAATGACAAAAGGCAAAAAAAAAAAAAAAGGGGAAAGAAAAAAAAAAGAAAACAGTCTGCAGTCTCATAAATGGTTAAATATAGAGATAAAGTATGACGCAGAAATTCCATTTCTACATACACACTCAAGAAATTTGAAAACGTGCTCATACAAAAACTTATACACGAATGTTCATAATAGCATAACAACATAACACTCATACAGTAACAGCGTAAAAACATTCATAGCTGTCAAAAAGTGGAAACAATCCACCAATTGATGGATACATAAAATCTGGTCTATTCAAACAGTGGAACACTATTCACTTTTAAAAAGAAATGAAGGAGTTCCCTTTGTGGCTCAGTGGTTAACGAATCTGACTAGGAACCATGAGGTTGCGGGTTCGATCCCTGGCCTCGCTCAGTGGGTTAAGGATCCGGTGTTGCCGTGAGCTGTGGTGTAGGTTGCAGACGCGGCTCGGATCCCGCATTGCTGTGGCTGTGGCGAAGGCTGGCGGCTACAGCTCCCGTTAGACCCCTAGCCTGGGAACCTCCATATGCCGCGGGTGTGGCCCTAGATAAGGCAAAAAGACAAAATAAATAAATAAACAAATAAAAATAAAAGGAAATGAAGCACAAATAAGTGTTAAAACACTTGAAAACTTTATGCTATGTCAGACATCAGACATAAAGATCATATATTGTGTGGTCCCATTTATGCGAATTGTCTAGAACAGGCAAATATATGTAGAGAGAAAGTAGATTAATCTTTGTCTAGGGCTGGTGGTGTGGGGCTAGGGGGACAGGGTGTTGGTGGCTAGAGGCGCACAGTTCTTTTGGTGCAGTAAAAAATGTTCTAAAATCAATAGTATTGGCGATTGCACAACTCTGAGTACACACTAAAAACCTTTGAATTTTATAACTTTGAAATCGGTGAACTGCATGAATTACACCTCAATAAATCTCTCTTAAAAAGACTATTACTTTTGGAGTTCCCGTCATGGCTCAGTGGTTAACGAATCTGACTAGGAGTCATGAGGTTCCGGGTTCAATCCCTGGCCTTGCTCAGTGGGCTAAAGGTCCGGCGTTGCCGTGAGCTGTGGTGTAGGTCGCAGACGCGGCTCAGATCCTGCGTTGCTGTGGTGAAGGCTGGCAGCTACAGCTCCTGTTAGAGCCCTAGCCTGGGAACCTCCATATGCCGCGGATGCGGCTCTAGACAAAAGGCAAAAAAACACACACACACACACAAAAAAAAAGACTATTACTTTTGATCTTTAGAGGTATAAGAAAACAACATAGAAGAAAAGAAGAGTCCTAAAGCAGATTCCAGGGTTCTGTTCAGTAAGTGAAACACTGGGGCATTTTGCTGCAAAGGGCCAGCCCTTTCCTTGCCACTTGTATGTATCAGATAACGGCATGACAGAATGGAGGCCACTCCAGGAAAGGCAAAGGCAAGGCCAAGGGGCTCACAGATTTGGGAAATTCCTCCCTGTCCATTGGTACCTTTGGCAGCAGTCTGAATAGTTGAACTTTGCCCTTTCCATTGTATGTACAGAGTTTCACTAAAAGCTTTGCAAGTAGAAATGCTACCATTCTTTAATTTTTTTCTTTTTCTTTTTTTAATTATTATTATTAAAGTATAGTTGATTTACAAGGTTTCGTCAAGTTCTGTTGTACAACAAAGTGACCCAGTCACGTATTTCCCTGTGCTGTACAGTAGGCTCCCATTGCCCATCCATTCCAAATATACAGTTTTCATCCCCAAAACCCCTAAAATGCCCACCTATCCCACTCCTTCCCCTTTTTCCCCCAGGAATCCCAAGTCTGCACCTCTTGGCCATGATCTGTTTCTGTGTTTCTTTTGCTTGGCCACTGAGCAAGGCCAGGGATCGAACCCGCAACCTCATGGTTCCTAGTCAGATTCGTTTCCGCTGCGCCATGATGGGAACTCCTGTTCGTTATTTTTATTTTATTTTATTTTATTTTATTTTATTTTATTTTATTATTTTACTTGTCTTTTTGCCTTTATCTAGAGACGCACCCACGGCATATGGAGGTTCCCAGGCTAGGGGTCTAACAGGAGCTGTAGCCACCGGCCTTCACCACAGCCACAGCAACGCGGGATCCGAGCCGCGTCTGTGACCTACACCACAGCTCACAGCAACGCCGGATCCTTAACCCACTGATCCAGGCCAGGGATCGAACCCGGAACCTCATGGTTCCAAGTCGGATTCGTTAACCACTGAGCCATGAAGGGAAATCCCTGTTTGTTATTTTTAGATAGGATCATCTGTTCCCCATTTTAGATCCCACAAATAAGTGATATCATATGGTATATGTCTTTCTCTTTCTGACTTACTTCACTTAGTATGAGAGTCTCCAGATCCATCCATGTTGCTGCAAATGGCATTATTTTCTTCTTTATTATGGCTGAGTAGTATTCCATTGTGTATATATATATACTACATTTTCTTAATCCATTCATTTGTCAATGGACATTTAGGTTGTTTCCATGTCTTGGCTATTATGAATAGCGCTGCTGTGAATATAGGGGTGCGAGTATCTTTTTCAATGAGAGTTTTGTCTGGATATATGCCCAGCAGTGGCCTTGCTGGATCCTACAGTAGATCTATATTTAGTTTACTGAGGTACCTCCATACTGTTTTCCATAGTGGTTGTACCAACTTAAATTCCCACCGGCAGTGGAGGAGGGTATATTTTTAAGTCGTGTATGTTGTGTATGTTTTTCAGTTGGCAGATGCCATGACTAGTCCACAAAGCAGAAAACCCCACACTCTCCTTCTGTCTTCCTGTCCCAGGAAGTGAGTAAGGTGTAGGAGGGCGGAGTGGAAGGGCTTGGGGTCCAGTGACCTCCCCTATCCAAGGGGCAGAGCTGTTGCTGATAAGAGCTGACACCCCTTCCCCTGGAGCCTAGGCTATCCATAGCCTTGTGTCCAGATGATGCCTAATAGAAGCTCAACTCGGTGAAAGGTGAGAGGAATTGCTGCCTGTCACTTCCGGGATGAGACAGCGGAGATAAAGGTGGGAGTCATAGGTGGACTCATAGGTGACTGGGGGATTTCGGGGGTGTGCAGGGAGAGGGTTTCTCTTATCCTGACAGGAGAAGTTGTTACGTGGGCACATTTAGCAAAACTCATTAGTCAAATGAGTTCCCCAGTTCTCCCCTTCACTTTGTAATTTCCTCTCCTGCACTAGGAAAAGCATTTAGAACCTTTCTATATATCTTTCTCCAGTTTCACATAGTAGAAAGCAGAAGCACCACACCAAATATCAAATCTTTTATCATCGTTCCTAGTTTACATTTTTTTTTGTCTTTTTGCCTTATCTAGGGCTGCACCCGCGGCATATGGAGGTTCCCAGGCTAGGGGTCTAACAGGAGCTGTAGCCGCCGGCCTTTGCCACAGCCACAGCCACGCGGGATCCGAGCCGCGTCTGCGACCTATACCACAGCTCACGGCAACGCCGGATCCTTAACCCACTGAGCAAGGCCAGGAATCGAACCCGCAACCTCACGGTTCTTAATCGGATCCGTTAACCACTGAGCCACAACGGGAACTCCTCTAGTTTACATTTAATCACATAAATGTAATGTCCTTTTGAAATGTATAAGCAGGATAATCTAATTAACTGTTCAATAAAACACACACATTAAAAAAAAAATAACTCAGAATTCCCACTGTGGCTCATCAGGTTAAGAACCGAGGTTGTCTCTCTGAGGATACAAGTTCAATCCCTGGCCTCACTCAGTGGGTTAAAGATTGGGTGTAGGTCGCAGATGTGACTCAGATCCAGTGTTTCCAGGGCTGTAGCACGGGCCTCAGAGCAGCTGCAAATTGACCTCTAACCCAAGTATGTCCATATGCCACAAGTGCAGCCCTAAAAAGGAAAAAAAAAATAAAATTAGTCAGAACACATACATTTTATTCTATGGAAATTATACCTGAATAAAGTTGATTCTAAAGAAAATAAAATTACCTGGGCGGAAGAGCTTTACAAACTATAAAATGCTATAGAAAGAGTGATCCGTGATTGGTTCAGCTGTGCATACAGGAGTCTGTGGAGCTCCTCAGACATGAGGCTTATTCTGGAGCCCAGGCTGATACTAAAGAATTGGCAGCAAAGGGCTTTCCTCCAGGTGGGAAGTCCTAGACCAGCCCAGAGGACAGGAATCCAGAGTTAAGAGCGGACAGCCGGAGTTCCATCATGGCTCAGTGGTTAACGAATCCGACTAAGAACCATGAGGTTGCGGGTTCGATCCCTGGCCTTGCTCAGTGGGTTAAGGATCCGGCGTTGCCGTGAGCTGTGGTGTAGGTTGCAGACGCGGCTCGGATCCCGCGTGGCTGTGGCTGTGGCAAAGGCCGGCGGCTACAGCTCCTGTTAGACCCCTAGCCTGGGAACCTCCATATGCCGCGGGTGCAGCCCTAGATATGGCAAAAAGACAAGAAAAAAAAAAAGAAACTAAAATAAAGAAGAAAGTAAGAATGAAAGTGGAGATGAACTGTTGCCGGATGGCCTTTCTGGTGGCCTTGGTGTTAATCGTCGTCAGCAAGCCTGGACAATGAAGAGCCACACTGGTGTATACCTTTAAAAGTTTTTATTACAGAAAACCCCATTCTTCTGAGTCCGGCTCAAGGTCCCCCCTATTTACTAAACCTATTGGATTAAAGGGCGTTCTTGCTCCCTGGGTGTCTGCTTTGGAGCTGAGCACTCCGCCTTCGACTGTAGGTTCCCTGCGAGGAGGGGCCGGTGCTCTGCAGCCGTGCTCCATTCCATGCAAGTCTCAGCACGGTCAGCAAGGCACTGACAACACTGCGCTCCTGCCTGGGAGGCTAGGCGGGGGAATCTGCCAGTCATCGGCAACCCTTTTTGCACCCTCTTTGGGTCCCAGGGTGTCACTGTGGGTCTCTGGCCACAGCCTGCAATTGCTAAAGAGCCAAATATCAGTACTGGGGTCAACACACGGCATTATGAGGTACCAGCTGGGGTACCCCCCCGCCACCAAGTGTGAGGATGCGGATGAGGCATGTCAGTCCCCAGAAGTGCAGGGCTGCAGGCCAAAGATGCCAGCAAGGTCGAAGGGTCTGCTTCTCAGAAGCACACTGGGCAGGGATCGGGGTCCACACACCGGGGTACAAGGATTTAAAAGGCAAGGAACTGGGAAGCGGTACTGGCCAGCAGCTTGTAGGAAGCCCAGCCCGGATCGTACAAGGACAGATCTGGTCAATGAGTCCACCAGTGCTTTAATAATAAAGAACGGTGTGGCTGTCGCAGGGTATGACCTGGAAGGCTGCGACTGCTGCCCACGGAGCAGTTAAACAGGCCAGAGGAGGGGCTGAGGATGCAAGATCTCAGAGCACCAGCCCCAGCAGGAGAAAGCTGACCAGGGCCAGTGGAGTGAAGGCTGCTTTACAACCAGTGTCAGTGGTGGTGCTCAGGGTAGGAACGGGTGTGGAAGAGATACTGAGGTTGGATACACACTCAAACTTTTGGAAAAGGACTCCCCCGACCCTGCGGTTTTCTGTCGAGAGGAACTGACAGGTGGCGTTGCTGATGTTGGAGCAGCCTTTCAGCACGAGCTTTGTCTCTGCGAACACAAAAGAGACAGTAAGGACTTCGCAGCCCCTCGTCCTTCCTCCTCGGTCTTCTCGGGGACCCGCAGGAGCTGAAACCAGTCTATTCCTGACGCAGGAGCTTGGGGAAAGGAGCCCAGGATCGAGCACACCAAATGGTAAAGGCAGAGTGGCCATGGTGGTGAGGGCTTGGATCCACCTCCCCCCCAAACACACACACACACACACACACACACACACACACACACACACACACACACACACTGTCCTGGAGGAAACTCCTGCTCCAAATGGTGGATGTGAGCCTGAGCTCAAAGATTAGGGCCAGAGTTGGACCTTGGACTCCAGTCTCCAGTGTTTTCGTGAGTAGCTGGTGGGTGGTGACACTCTCACACCGTCCCTAGTCCTCTGTTCTCTCAATGGGATTCAGCACTTCAGGCTGCTCCTGGCCTCCCCAGCTCTAGGCTTTTGCTTTCCATCCTTATTCTCTCTGGACCTGAGTTCTCCCTGCCTGAGTTTCCCCTGAGGAAAGGGAAAAGCAGCCGCAGTGGTTGCAGAAGAGACTGTGTCTTTACTTTAAATCCGTGTTGTGATGTGTTTAGGGCCATGATACGTTGTGACCCTCTTTTAAGGTGCAGATCCTAGGAAAAGACCCAGGGACTTTGCAAAGAAGATATGATTGTGAGGGCAGCTACCTTTTATTGAGTATGATTTAGGTACCAGTATTGTGTTGGCTACAAGTCAAACAGCCCTGTGGAACAGTCAGTTCACAGTGGGGAGGAAGGGACTGGCTACTTGTCAGAACCAAGCTGCAGTTTGAGTTCAAGGCAAAACTCCATGCTTGCCTCTGAGAAAGAGAGAGAAATCTCCAAATCCCAGTGAAAAGAGCAATTCGTTGCTACTTTAGAGCAAGGTTCAGTGCTAGAGGTCGAATTGGAGTGGTTTAGGAAGATATGTTGCTTGGCTCATGCCTGGAGTATTAAAAACAGAAATGGACTTTGGGAGTTCCCTGGTGGCCTAGCGGTTAAGGACTGGGGTGGTCATTACCGGGCTTCTGGTTGGATCCCTGGCCCGGGAACTTCCACACGCTGGGGAGGCAGCAAAAATCAGTAAAGTCTGTTGATCCGGATGTTAAAATAAAAAGTGACTTTGGGCAAACACAAAAACAAAATCCTACATTTGTGACGGCTTTGACTTGTCTGGCTTTCAAATGAAGTCAAAGACTGGGATTTTGCAGACTCCTGGGAATAGGGTTAGCAGAAAGATCCTGTCCTTCTGATGGATCGTTGCCCTCAGACAAGGATTTAGGGTAACATAAGAATGACATAAACATCCCAGAGATTTTAAAACTGAAAAAAAAAATCCTTCAATGCATATTACTAAGTGAAATAAGTCACTCTGGAAAGGCTACATACTAAGTGGTTCGAATGCTATGACATTCTGATAAAAGCAAAACTATGGAGAGAACAAAAAAAAATCAGAGGTTGTGAGGGTTTAGGGATGAATACACAGAGCACAGAAGATTTTTAAGGCAGCAAAACCACTACGTACGATACAGTAGATACGGGTCATTATACATTTGTCAAAATCCACAGAATATACATGACAAACAATGAACTCTAATGGAACCTCTGGATGATAACAACGTGTCGATACAGGTTCATGGATGATAAGAAATGTACCTTTTGGGGGGGTTGTTGATATTGGGGGAGGCTGTGCACGTGTAAGGTTAGGGGTAAAGGGGAAATCTCTGTACTTTCCTCTCAATTTTCCTGTGAATCTAAAACTGCTCTTAAAAATAAAGTATTTTTTTTCAAAAATGTAAAAAGAAGTTTAGGATACGTATAAAGCTTGGCCCCACTAAGAAATCTGCAGTCACAGTGAAGCGTCAATTTCAAACAATAATTGCCATTTAACAAAATTTGAAATCAAGTTATATCTGGGCATTAGGGCTCTTAAATTCTTATTATTCTGTGCCGTATTGTGGCAGAGGCTGGCTGGTTGTTCCTTTTGGCTTCATGCCTCTTCCTTCGCTGCTGGGCCACCACTAGATTAGGTTTCCACCCTCCAGTGCAGTCTGGGTCCCAGCCAGTGGAATATGAATGGGAGTGATGCATTTAATTCTAGGCTTTGCCTCCCTCCACTCACTCTCTTCCGCCACCTGCTGGCGGGATGCAAAGAACACAGCAGAGAGCTCTGAAGTTTGGAAGTAACCCATGGCCCTGCACTGTGGGATGAACTGATCCGCAAGCCAAAAATAAACATCTGGTGCATTGAGCAGTAGGACTTGGAGATTGCCCTTTCATTAATAATTACCTCATCCTAATTAACAAACGTATCATTATTTAAATATTGTTTCGTGTTGTATAAAGGTCAGCTCGTATCTCATAATGGTTGATATCAAATTACTTTTGTAGGAAAGAACAGTTGGTTGGATATTTAAAGCCCAGCGGGACTCGTCCTCTCAGATGACTCAACCTGTCATAAGACAACACCTCTCAGTGACAGGTGGAGAAGGAAAGTGTACGTATTAAAGGATATAAAAGTCAGACCCGCCCACACAAACAGAACAGCTCAACCTCATAAAGAAGGAAATGCCAGGAGTGAGGCGATGCACTTAAATGAGCTGGCTTGATGACAAGCCACAGAAGAAAAGGGTTCAAAAGACAGACAGCCCAGGGAGAAGGACTCTGGATTGAGAAGGCAGAAACAGCAACCAGATCAATGCTATAATAACAACCTCATTGCCTCAAAAGCACTCTGACCTCATCCTCTCATGTTAGGAACCTCCTCCAGCCCTTTCTTTGTTAATCCAGAATTTATGACCCAAGGCATGACGGGCTTTCAACTCAAGTCCCCGAAAAAGGAATCGGGGACTACGCGACCTACCATTGTTAAATTCTGCAATGAGACTGACACATCTTTCTTCTTTATAGCATTTCCGGGCTGTCTCATTACAGGAAGTTTCATTTGGTCCGTAACAGGCAAGGCACTCTATGTTGCCGGACACATCTTCCTGTGGGGGAGCTGGGTAGAGGAAGAGTTATTAACTGGGGACAGTGTGGTCACAGAAATCGTGGTACTGCTGGAGTGGAAGGGAAGAGGCAGACAAGGATGCTAGCCTGAGATATGAGCGATTCTCCTCTGCGAACGGAGCACTCGTGTGCTCAGATATCTCAGATGCTGCCTTAAAAACACCAGCCATCTCATCCCCGTGTCCCGTCGGCATATTTACAGCACACAGCCCCATGGACTCGCCCTTACAGACAATCCAGTCTTCAGGAACTGCAGTCTGGAGTTCCCGTTGTGGCTCAGCGGAAATGAATCCAACTGGGAACCATGAAGTTGCAGGTTCAATCCCTGGCCTCACTCAGTGGGTTAAGGATCCGGTGTTGCCATGAACTGTGGTGTAGGTTGCAGACGTGGCTCAGATCCCGTGTTGCTGTGGCTGTGGCACAGGCCGGCAGCTTTAGCTCCCATTAGACCCCTAGCTTGGGAACCTCCACATGCCGAGGGTGAGGCCTTAAAAAAAAAAAAAGAAGGAACTGCAGTGAGTGCATTGGAAAGAGAAAGGAAATGTAAAATTTTGAGCGAAAACCAATCTACAGCCAGTGTCAACATTACCCAGCTAGGAGTTCCTGCTGTGGTGCTGCGGAAAAGAATCCGACTAGTTGCATGAGGTCGCAGGTGCGATCCCTGGCCCCATGAGCTGTGGCATAGGTTGCAGAGGTGGCTCGGATCCCGCACTGCTGTGGCTGTGGTGTAGGCCGGCAGCTGTAGCTCCAATTTGACCGCTGGCCTGGGAACTTCCATATGCCACAGGTGCAGCCAAAAAAAAAAAGGGCCAGCTATTCTGAACATTAGCCAACAATTGCGTGTGACTATTCTAAAATCTTGCTTTGAGCAAAAGAAAACAGGCCGTTATTTAACATTGTGAGTTGAATAAATAAATATATATAGAGAGAGAGAGAGAGATAGAGAGGGAGAGAGACCCAGGTCCGCTATAAATGAACCGTGCTCTATGACTATGGTCACATTTTCTCCTCTTCAAAAAGATGGCTTTGATTTTAGGCCATTTCTCAAACTGTGGTCCAGGAATCCCTGAGGATTCCTGACACCCCTTCAGAGGGTCTCCACTAGGTCAAAATCATTTTCAGGATAATCCTGAGATGCTCTTTACCTCTTTTACTCTCTTTCTCTTATGATGATACACTGGAATTACATGTGAGATTGCGAGAGACTAAATATGCAAGTAAATTTGAGAACCCGACTGTGTTCTGCAAACCAGAAATTAAAGAGCTTTGAGAAAACATGGAGCAGTGTCGCTCTCCTGACTAAATATTTTTCACTTTGGAAAACAGTTATTTCCATGAAAAAAATGCTATTGATGCTAATGCATTGTGGGCTTTATTTTTTAGTGAACTAATACAGATTTTTTTAATTTTTACCCTTATTTTTTAATACATCGATAGACATCAATAAATATAGTCCACATAAACAAACGTTCTTTGGGGTCCTCAATAATTTTTAAGACTTAAAAGTCTCAAAAGGAGTTCCCGTCATGGCGCAGTGGTTAACGAATCGCACTAGGAACCATGAGGTTGCGGGTTCGATCCCTGGCCTTGCTCAGTGGGTTAAGGATCCGGTGTTGCCGTGAGCTGTGGTGTAGGTTGCAGACGCGGCTCGGATCCCGTGTGGCTGTGGCTGTGGCTCTGGCGAAGGCCGGCGGCTACAGCTCCTGTTAGACCCCTAGCCTGGGAACCTCCATATGCCGCAGGTGCGGCCCTAAAATGACCAAAGGCAAAAAAAAAAAAAGTCTCAAAAGAGGGTCTGAGACCACAGCATTTGAGAGTTGCTAGTCTCTAATGTCCTTCCACACGTTTCAGAGTTGCTGTGATTTCTAACATTACTGAGAAAGGAGAAAGCACGATATCCATGCTGGCTCATTTGTTTCTCAAGTAATTGTTTATGTCCGCTGTTAACATCACCCGAATATGCACGGAAGTGAGTAGACTTAAGATGAGAACCACAGGAGGTGAAGGAAGAAAACGGAGCCGGGAGGACTGTGCTGGGACAGCACGTGGCCAGAACCCACCTACGGTCCCATTGGTATCTTCACACTCCCTTCCGAGGCAGCACTGGCTGGCAAAATGGAAGCTTTCTTCGTCAGTTACGTGGACGGTGAAGGCCTCAACCGCGCCCTCGCTGCAGTTCTCCGCAGAGCAGGCCTTATCCTGGTACAATGAAATGTTCCCTGCTGCTCCAAAGCAAACACAGACCATCAGTCCTGGGCGTAGAGGGTTTGGGGCTGGCGGGCACCCTGAATAGCGACTGCTGCAGGCCAGGGCATAAATCAGGCCCTTTAGGGCGATGTGATTTGTCGGGACCCTGCAGAGGGTTTCCCGCAAAAAGAAAACCTTTTCCCCGTGAGGTAGCTCCTTTCCTCAGCAGGAAATTATCGGAGGTGGAGATCAAGCTCCAGGTGAGAGGCTGACGGGGAGGCTAGAAGCGGACGCTTCAGACGGACAAGCCTGACAGCCCACTGATCGGTCTCAGCAGCTCTAAGCATAGCCAAGCAAATGCGATGTGGCCCAGGTGCATCTTGAACCTGAAGCTGGTCCAGCTCCTAGAGCAGAGCTATGCAGTACGGCAGCGCCTAGCTCTATGTGGCTATTTACAGTTCGGTGCCTCAGACACCCAGCCATATTTCAGCTGATCAGTAGCGACATGTGGCTACTATAGGACAGCGCTGATGTAGACATTAGCATCACGGAAGAAAGTTCTATGGAAGAGTGCGAGTGCTGTTAACCATCGGGAATGGGGAACAAGTGAAATGACAGAACAAGGAAGAAATCAACCAAAGGTGAAATATGAGACAGCTACAGGACAAACGGCCCCATTTCTCCAATAAATCAATGAGAGAGAGCAAAAAAAAAAAAAAGGGATGTGAGCTCTTATTAAAAAATCAGACACAATAGACCTAACAGCAAAATGCAATGGGAGCAAATTCCACTATATCAACTATAAAACATCTTTGCAACATGAAATATGTGAAGCTGGCCTGCGTATTAGAAGAAATTTTAAAATTATAGCTAAATTTCTTAAATGTAATAATAGTCTGGTAGTTATGTAAAAAGGAAATGAAAGTCAGCAGAAATAAATAGTGAAGTGTTTATAGGGGAAATAGCATGCAATCTAGGTTGCTTTGAAATGCTATGGGGAAGGAGTTCCCGTCGTGGCTCAGTGGTTAACGAATCCGACTAAGAACCGTGAGGTTGCCGGTTCGATCCTTGGCCTTGCTCAGTGGGTTAAGGATCCGGCATTGCCGTGAGCTGTGGTGTAGGTTGCAGACGCGGCTCGGATCCCGCGTGGCTGTGGCTGTGTCTGTGGCGAAGGCCGGCGGCTACAGCTCCTGTTAGATCCCTAGCCTGGGAACCTCCATATGCCATGGGCGTGGCCCTAAAAAGCAAAAAAAACCCCAAAAAACAAAAAAAAAAATGCTATGGGAAAAAAAGAGCAAAATGTTAAATTGTAGACAGAATGGTGGTTACACGGCAGTTCATTACACCCTTCCCGCTTTCACGTAAGTTTTCAATGTCTATCATAAAAAGCTGAAATAAATCCAAGCAATCTGAGAGAGAGGTAACAATCATGCCAGCAGAACACTCTGGAGGAAGTCTGAGTGGAAACATGTTGGAACAGGAAGGGGCACTGAGAGGAAGGAAAGGGGGCAGAAGAGAAAAGAATGAAAGCACCTAGGGCACACTGCCTGCCTTGCAATCTGACCAAGAGTTACCCCTGTTTCTCGTTGCTAAGGCAGGTCTGCAGTGAGGTATCAGTGAGGGCAGCCGTTCCAAGGAACCACGAGCGCTGCCTGCTTGGCTCTGCTGCTGCGTTACTGACCCCCGAGGGTTGCTCCTTCTGGGAGGTGCCTTCATAGCACCCTCTCTCCTTGAGCGGCCCAGCCCTGCCTCCACATTCCTTTCCCGGCCAACCTCTCCAGCTCCAGCCCTGTGCAAGCCCTAGCGGTGGGAGACGATGGGCACCCCCAGGCTCACCTAGAGAAAAATTGGTCAAGAAAGTGGTACAGCTGGCGTTGGCATCTGCAGGACACTCAGTGGCACTGCTGTTGACACAGGTGTCTGTCAATGAATTACACTGCACACAGCTCAGGGACTCTGGGAAGACAAGTTATCCAGCATCGTCAGCATTCAGGAGGAGACAAGTATAGCGTGTGCTCTGGGACAAAGCACTGCTCTCACCTCAGGGTAAGAACAGGCTAAAATGCCATCCCCTCCCTTTGCACCTCCCCCCAAACTTTAGACTATGAGGTGGAGCCACCCCCATTAAGTTTCTCCCCGCTGTCCACGATTCTCCATTGGGAAGACCCAACCTTGACCCAACACAGCACAGAGTGACACCCCTGGGGGCAGTGTACACAGAGGAGGGTCCCAGTCTCCACTGACCACACCTTGACGTGAGAGGTCGCGTGAGAGGATCCCAGAGCACCAAGAGGGAAAAGCCTCTGGGGAGCTGGAAGAGGGGATCTCCGTCCCAAAAGGGGGCCACGTGTTTTCTCTCACCTACAGCTGCAACTGTGAGCAACGCGATGAGGCCAGCAATGAGGAAGCCCTTCATGGTGCTGGATCTCCTGAGGACAAGGACTGTGGCTGCTGAGCCTTATGCCTGAAGAGACATAAAGAAGGCAATATGGGAGTTCCCGTCGTGGCTCAGTGGTTAACGAATCCGACTAGGAACCATGAGGTTGCGGGTTCGATCCCTGGCCTCGCTCAGTGCGTTAAGGATCCGGCGTTGCCGTGAGCTGTGGTGTAGGTTGCAGACGCGGCTCGGATCCCGCGTGGCTGTGGCGAAGGCTGGCGGCCACAGCTCCTGTTAGACCCCTAGACTGGGAACCTCCATATGCCATGGGTGTGGCCCTAGATAAGGCAAAAAAGACCAAAAAAAAAAAAAAAGAAGGCACTATGGGACTGCTGGGACATGATATGCCCTAGGGTTGTAATCACACTTCAACAAGCCCAGTGTGGAGTTCCCTTCGTGGCTCAGTGGCTAACGAATCCGACTAAGAACCATGAGGTTGCGGGTTCGATCCCTGGCCTTGCTCAGTGGGTTAAGGATCCGGCGTTGCCGTGAGCTGTGGTGTAGGTCGCAGATGCGGCTCGGATCCCACGTGGCTGTGGCTGTGGCGAAGGCCGGCGGCTACAGCTCCTGTTAGACCCCTAGCCTGGGAACCTCCGTATGCCGTGGGTGAGGCTCTACATAAAAGGCAAAAAGGCAAAAAAAAAAAAAAAAAGCCCAGTGTATAGCCCGTCCTTGTGATAGAAAGAAACAGCCTCCTCAGCTGGGAGCCCAGAGCCATGGTACAGATTCCACTCTGCCCTCATCCTTACAGCTGTCTGGGTCTCCCCAGTCCTAGATACCTGCAAAGGCATCTACAAACAGGTATGAAACACAGCTCAGGGCACTGCAGGTAACAAACTGATCACCAGCCCCAGTAAGGGTGGGGGTTCAAAAAGAAATTTGGGCTCTCCTCTCCCAGAGCATAATATCCATGGTGGAGTTGGTATCTTGTCACCGTCCCATAATGCACTTAGGGGCTCAGTCTCTGCCATCACCACTCCAACAGGCAGACACCTGTTGAGCATTTCCGCTATTCTGGGCACTTACATGCATTGATTCACATCATTTCTCCGCCCCAGCAAGTAGGTGCTTTTTTTATTAGCATCACCCTTATTTCAAAGGAGAAACCCACAGAGGTTAAGCCAAAACTTCAAAGCCCAGGTCGCACTTCTGGTAGGGGTGAGAGCTGGCTTGGGCCCAGGCTCCTAACCAGCACTCCACACTGCCCCCAGCTGGCTGACACCCACAGCCCCCGGCCCGGACACACTCGCACCTGCGGGGCTGAATCAGAGGCCCCAGCACGCCTCTGACTGGCCTGGCCTTAGTCTCACCGCACCTGTAAATTGTCTGACAGCTAAGGGTTAGCCCTATGTATTAAGATTCTTGAATTAGTGCTCCCAGGATTTCAACTTGCCCATGTGTCAAAGCGGCATGGAGGGGAAACGCCTGGCTCTGCAATGAGTCCTTCTCTTTTTTTTTTTTTTTTTTTGTCTTTTTGCCTTATCTAGTGCCACACCCACGGCATATGGAGGTTCCCAGGCTAGGGGTCTAACAGGAGCTGTAGCCGCCGGCCTTCACCACAGCCACAGCCACGTGGGATCCGAGCCGCATCTGCAACCTACACCGCAGCTCATGGCAACGCCGGATCCTCAACCCGCTGAGCAAGGCCAGGGATCAAACCCGCAACCTCGTGGTTCCTAGTCGGATTTGTTAACCACTGAGCCACGACGGGAACTCCCTGAGTCCTTCTTCATTGTTATCTCATCTGTCCCACGAACAGTAGCCAGGAGTCCCACGTGGCTCCCTACCCTTGGATTCACTGAAAGAGTACAAAGGAAACCTTCCGTTTCTCAGTCACCAGCCGTCTTCCTTTGGCCAGGGCGAGTATGGAACATTCCCTTCACTGCGGAAAGTCCCAGCGCACAGAGCTGCTATAAAACTTGTTGCCCACTGCATAGGTGAGAAACCTGCAGATGGAGGGATAGTGAAAGCTGCCAAGCTCACCTAGCTTGTTTTTTGTTTTTGTTTTTTTGCCTTTTGTCATTTTAGTGCCACACCCGCGGTATATGGAGGTTCCCAGGCTAGGGCTCTAACAGGAGCTGTAGCCGCTGGCCTAGGCCACAGCCACAGCAACACGGGATCTGAGCCGCGTCTGCAACCTACACCACAGCTCACGGCAACGCCGGATCCTTAACCCGCTGAGCGAGGCCAGGGATTGAACCCGCAACCTCGTGGTTCTTAGTCGGGTTCGTTAACCACTGCGCCACGACGGGAACTCCCAAGCTCACCTAGCTTCTAAGGCCACTACCACGATAGAACGGTCCGGGTCGTCCTTCCAGGTCCAAAGCCCAGTTGCACCATGACAGCTGCTACCAAAGAGCAACCCAGCCTTCACCTAGGCACTGCACCACCCACACCCTACTTCACCGCAGCACATACGGTTCTGTGGCTGAGTTTGTGGCAGGTGTTCTGTACATTGCACCCTGCATCCCCCGACATGCGCAGTTACAACTCCGGGCCCGAAACCCCAGCAGAGAGACAGACAGAGAGGTTTGGGAGGTGGGCCTCCTGGGAAGGGCCTCTCAAGCCTGGTAGTATGGAGGAAGAGGAGATGAGAGGGCAAGAGGTGAGGATAAAGAGGCCACACCAGACGCATCAGTTCGATGCACAAATGGCGTCGGCCCTTTGATGTAGACCTGATGGTCAGCCTCATTTTCAGAGGGAAATAACGGAGCCCCAGGGAGGTCAGGACCTGACCAAGGATGTGCGGCAGACAGGCGGATCCTGGAGGCGGAGGGCCCCAGGGCCCTGCTCACCCGCTCTGCCAGGGCGAGGAGCCAGCAGTGTGCGGTCAGAGCAGGCACCCTGTAGGCTGTATGAGAACAAGCAAGTGGCATCTGGACCCACAGCTTTGTAAAGTCCTTCCCACTAGTTCTATTGTTGGACATTTTCAACAATTTGAGAGGATAACATCACAATTGCTCTCTTCTTCTTTCTTTCTTTCTTTGTCTTTTTAGAGTCATACCGTGGCCTATGGAGGTTTCCAGGCTAGGGGTCGAATTGAAGCCACAGCTGCCGGCCTAGGGCACAGCCACAGCAACGCGGGATCCGAGCCGCGTCTGCGACCTACACCACAGCTCACGGCAACGCCGGGTCCTTAACCCACTGAGCAAGGCCAGGGATCGAGCCTGCAACCTCATGGTTCCTAGTCGAATTCGTTTCTGCTGAGCTGCCACGGGAACTCCACAATGGCCCTCCCCTTACCCAGAGGAGCAAGCAGTCACAGAGGCTATGAGAAGGACACAGCCTCACACACACACAGAGCAAGGCTCAGCACCTCTCCAAGCCAGCCTTCCCTCTCCCAAGCACTGCCCACTTGAGAAGACCCATGAGACTGCGCTGGACCCTAGCCAGCCTTGAGTGCCCTTCCTCTGCTTTCAGCTTCTCCCGGGTTGGCCCCCTCCTCACAGCCCAGGCCCCGCTCCTCACCTTCTGGGTCTGGCCCAGAGATGGCCCCGCAGCAGGTGGATCCCGGCAGGAGGTTGGAGCAGATGTGTGAAAGCCCTTTTATAGCAGGTGGCTGCGCAATGAGAAAGCACAGCTGCCTACAGGGAGGGACTTCTGGGCCAGACTGGGCCCTGCCCAGCCTTGGGGCAATAGGCAGCTTAACCTTTGGCAGCTATGATATCAGTCAACTCTCTGAGACCTCCAGGAATTAAAAGAAACTTTGGTCAAGGCCTGACTTTTGCAAAACGTGCAAGAGAACAAGGTGTGTTCCTGGCATCATCTCAAGATGGCCGAGGCCCACTGAGTGGGTTCCGTGGCCACTTACTGGGTCACAAGCATCACTTTATCCCAGCCGGGTAAAGCAGTCACCTTGATGAGCCCATTGACAGGTGAGGAAACCAAGGTACATAAGAGAAGCAGATTTGCCCAAGTTTATAGAGCGGAGGCCGAGTCAGAACTCAGAAGCGGATCACAAGGGTTTTTTTTTCAGCTCAGGAAAGGGGCTCAGTTTCCTTTGGCAAGTATCTTAACTTCGCCACGGGTCTTTCGATCAAGATGAGGATCCACTTTCTGTGCAACCTGACGAGGTAAAGGGGCCGTGAAGTCCCTGCCTGCAGGACACCCTATGAACCTAAGTGAGGGGCCCACAGCCATGGGTGCTGCTGCCCCCCATAACCCAGGCAGTTCGTCTGACCGTGCTGTCTGGACAGCCTCTGCTGGTGAAAGCCCAGGTCGTCCCAGGCTCCCCCCAGAACCCCCACATCGTGCTGTGGGTGCTCCCGGCTTTAAGTATGGACTTGAGTTCTTTGCCCTCCCCCCCATCTTTCTGCTACTTCAGACACTCACACACAAACACACACACACACATTGTCTCTCACATGTGTACCGCACACACAAGGGTATGTGTAAGGATACAGGGGTTGGACACGTGCATAACACCAACACCCCCAGCTAGCAGTCAAAACTTAAGAGTCCACTGCTTTTGAAAATATTCTTTGTCCATTTGCTGCCCACTCTGCCCTGATCTATGTCTCAGCTCTGATTTCCTTCCCCAAAACTCATGCACTCATTCAACAGACGTTTTGGGAACACCCACCGTGCATCAGGGTCAGGCTCACTCCGGGCGTTTGGGAAGTTCCCGTCGTGGCGCAGTGGTTAACGAATCTGACTAGGAACCATGAGGTTGCGCGTTCGATCCCAGGCCTTGCTCAGTGGGTTAAGGATCCGGAGTTGCCGTGAGCTCTGGCTCGGATCCCGCGTTGCTGTGGCTGTGGCGAAGGCCGGCGGCTACAGCTCCTGTTAGACCCCTAGCCTGGGAACCTCCATATGCCGCGGGTGCGGCCCTAAATTGACAAAAGGCAAAAATAAAAAATTAATAAATAAATAAAGGGTTAAATAAGCAGATTACAGGGTCGACTGGAATGTGGTGACTGCTCTGGCAAAAGGACAAGAGCAAAGGTGGGGGAACAACAATGCTAGGTGAGGGGTGGGGGGACATAGGATTCCATTTCAAACAGAGGTCTGCATTGGTGCCACGGAGAAGACAAAATTTAGGTCATTTTTACAAGCTGAGCCTCTGGCCATCTCTTACTTTCTTTTCTCTTCCCCATGGCCCTTGGCGTTTCCTACAACAGCGTTTTGTGAACAAGTTAGTTCCTCTAAGAGAATCCTATTCAGTCTTCAGCCACCAGGCAGGGCCCCTTGGGGCAGGTGGGAGCTGGAGCAGCTGATGCAATGAAATGGAAGCAGGTTCCGCCCAGGCAGCCTCCCCAGGCTGAGGATATAGGACCTGAAGGGCCCACACACGCTACGTCTCGGATCACCGCCCTTTGGGCCACTCCAGTGGCAGCCTGAGGACAGACAGGAAAGTCAGGCTGACCGATGCTAGTTCTTCAGAAGACACTAGACAGCCAGGAAGGTCCGGGTCTGAATCCTGACTTTGCTCCTCACGTCCCGAAATTCATTTATGAACCTGGCTTGCTGGGCCTGAGCGCCCCCCCACCGCCACCCCCCCCCACCACCATCTGTAAAATAGGAACACCGGGCCCTGATTATTTCCTCCTGGAATCTTTTCCCTGTTCCACTGTCTTGTAGCCAGTGTCGTCCAAGCGTAACGCCGTGGGGGCGTTTGATCATGTGTGACATAAAGGCAACCCCTGAGCAGGGCTGCACACCACCACTCACGACAGCCCAGGGCCTGCCCCTCCCAAGGCCCTGGACAAGGTGACTACCATTAACCCCTTGATAGATGAGGACGCTGAGTCACAGAGTGACCTGTCCTCCAGACTTTCAGGCACCAGGACCGGCCGTCTTTTCATTGCGACACAGCTTACGTGGGACGAGGCTCTGCCCACGGGGTTGAGGACATCAGCGCATCTCTCCTTCTCCCTGTTCCAGGGTCACCTCTCTCATCACACGGGGCTGTTAGTGTCGGAGGACCAGGATCGGTCACAGGTATTACAAGAAAGCACTCCCCTAAAGCAAACTCTGCTGACTGGGCCGCGAAGTTTCCAGGACCCAAGAGAAGCAGTGTCTTCATACACAGCTCAACTTTTGCTCTTTTTTTTTTTGTCTTTTTGCCTTTATCTAGAGCCGCACCCGCAGCATGTGGAGGTTCCCAGGCTAGGGATCTAACAGGAGCTGTAGCCACCGGCCTTCGCCACAGCCACAGCCACGTGGGATCCGAGCCGCGTCTGCGACCTACATTGCAGCTCACGGCAACGCCAGATCCTTAACCCACTGAGCAAGGCCAGGGATCGAACCCACAACCTCATGGTTCTTAGTCGGATTCGTTAACCACTGAGCCACGAAGGGAACTCCCCAACTTTTGCTCTTAAAGCAAGGACACTGGTCATAACTCAGGCACACTCTCTCCATTACCCGCTCAGAGAAGGACAAGACTCGCTGTCCTCGTGACCCACTACGTGGGGCAAACTGGGATTCACTTGGATCTCGGAGAGTCATCCTAGAATGTGAACTTGGAACCACGGCAGGAAATGGGCTTCTCTTGAGTTTCCCTGGATCATTAGCAGACAAAGCCTGGAGGTGAGTTCCTAAAGGGGTCCACTCTGTTTTGGAATAAACACGGAGGTGCTCAGGTGAGAGCAGGAACTCCAACAGGTGTCCAAGCCAAGAACCAGGCAAAGAGGGAGTTCCTGCTGTGGCACAGTGGAAATGAAGCCGACTAGTATCCATGAGGATGTGGGTTCGACCCCTGGCCTTGCTCAGTGGGTTAAGGATCTGGCATTGCCGTGAGCTGTGGTGTAGGTTGCAGACGCGGCTCGGATCCTGCGTTGCTGTGGCTGCGGCGAAGGCCGGCGGCTGCAACTCCATTTCGACCCCTAGCCTGGGAACCTCCATATGACATGGGTGTGGCTCTAAAACACACACACATGAAAAAGGAACTAGGCAAAGGGTCCGTTGAGAACCTCCACCCCTGCTCCATCTGCTGTCTGTGTTTGCTTCAGGGACCTTTCATTGACTGGCTTGTTCCTTCAGCCTGGGAAGGTGAGAACAGGCTGAAAGTAATAAAATCATTGCCCCTGACTGTGGGCACCACACAGGGGAAATGTGCGTGCCTTGAAAGATAAGCTTCTGGAATAGTCCATGCCCTGTGTAAGATGCTAATCCTCTGAATCTTGACTTCCTCATCCGTCAAGTGGGAAAAACAGTGCCACCCACTTCTTTAGAGTTATTCTGAGGGTTAAAGGAGATCACTCAGGCAGGCAGGGTGTATGCACATAGCATGTTGTAGGGGCTCCAGAAACAATGACTGCCATTACTGCCACTGCTCCAAGAGCTCGCAAATATGACACCACGGCCTAGGGGGATGTAACATTTGAGGTCACATGGGGCAGAAGCTAAGGCGAGGCACCTCAGAGCGCGCTTCTCCCACCTACCAGTTGACTGAGCTTAGCCGATTAGTTACACACTTTCCAAGTCTCGGTTTCCTCACCTGGGAGAAAAGAATGCCCACAGTATCCAACTTTCCATAAAGATTAAGAGGAGGAGTTCCCTTTGTGGTTCAGTGGTTAACGAATCCAACTAGGAACCATGAGGTTGCGGGTTCGATCCCTGGCCTTGATCAGTGGATTAAGGATCCAGCATTGCCGTGAGCTGTGGTGTAGGCTGCAGACGCGGCTCGGATCCCGCGTTGCTGTGGCTGTGGCGAAGGCCAGCGGCTACAGCTCCTGTTAGACCCCTAGCCTGGGAACCTCCATATGCTGCGGGTACAGCTCTAGATTAAAAAAAATGGCAAAAAGTCAAAAAAAAAAGATTAAGAGGAAACACATGGCACTCTTGGCACAGGGTATACACTGTTATAAATTTGGCCCAGGGAAATTTTGCTGTCATTACCACAAACTCGGTCCCCTGCCAGTTTTCCTGGGCTTCCTTTGTGGCAGGCAGTGTGTCTAAGACCAAATCAGTAATTATCTCAGGAAATTTTCAATATGAACGTGTCTCAAAAAAGAAAACTCTAGGCTGTAAATACATTTGTTAATTTTTTTTGTCTTTTTGTCATTTTAGGGCCGCACTCGCGGCATATGGAGGTTCCCAGGCTAGGGGTCTAACAGGAGCTATAGCCGGCGGCCTTCGCCACAGCCACAGCCACAACCACTCGGGATCCGAGCCGCATCTGCAACCTACACCACAGCTCACGGCAACGCCGGATCTTTAACCCACTGAACAAGGCCAGGGATCGAACCCGCAACCTCATGGTTCCTTGTCAGATTCATTTCTGCTGCGCCATCATAGAAACTCCTAGGCTGTAAATACATTTGAATTATTTCATCCAAATGAGTCTGTCTGCCTGAACTCATGTAAACCTCCACTGGGTTGATGAGCAATGACAAAAAACAGCAAACAGGCCTAGTCTGACACTTGTCGATACCAGTTACTAGCTGTAGGACTTTGTTTAAGATTCTCAGTATCTCCATCGAAACAAAGGGGCAGAGATTTTCAGGGATGCTCATTCATGTGGTGGCTGGCACACAAAGAACACTAAGTCGGAATGGCTGCTGCGTCCCCCTCGTCATTCCTCTGACGGTTGAGCCCTAATTGTCCTCTTTTATTCAACAATTATGTGTTTCAGCCTTTATCCTATGCCAGGTGGTGGGTAATGGGGGTATAAAGATAAGGAGACAGTTGAGCTCCTTGTCCTCCCTAAGCTTTTTAAGCTGATAACAACTACCAATGAGGAAACTGATTTTTTTTAAGTAAACAAAGACAACTGAAAAAATTTGTGATGGAAATAAAAGTTATAGGAAAGACTTGGGGTCAAGGCAGGAAGAGCTCTCTGAAAGGTAATAAGGAACCAGGCTGGGGAAGAGGAAGGTCAGCTGGCCCCCAGAAGGGACACAAATGCATGAGCCAAAGAGTCTCTTCCATGAAGATTACGCCTTTCTAAAGGAATTACGCCAAAGAACACCAGTGTATTGAAGCATCACAAGGTCACAGCCACACCTTCCTGAGCTCATTTCAACACGTTATGTCCGTGCTTCTCACATGCAGATGAGGTAAAGTGCCAAGAGCTACCAGCTTGTCGGCAGAAAATGAATGTTCAAAACCGAGTTTTACCATTTACGAGCTGAGTGTTAACTTTTCTCTATGAGTCACGATTTCCTTATATATAAAAGCTCAAAAATTTGTAATAAGTACCTGGGAGAGAACGGATGATGGCTCTCTGTCTGCCCTTCATCCGTGAAATAGCACGCGAGACCACTAATCTGCCACTGGTTCCACGATTCCTGATGAATACAGTAAGTTAGCACCTGTTCAGGAACACGTGCAATGCCCCTTTCAGATCCTGCCAAGGTTCTTGTGTCCATTTGGAGCAAAGTCAAAGTCATACTGACAAGGGAACTATATTTTCTTAACATAGGACTGAAATGCATTGCCTTGTGAAGAAGAGTAAGTTTCAGTTTTGCTTTTTAGGCAACGAGTGTGGTGATCTTCAAGTGTCCCTCTTGTTAAGGAGTCTGAGCTGGACCCAGCTAACACCCTTCCCCACCCCAAGGCTCCTTATCCCCCTCTTCAGATCCAGCAACCCCGTGTAGAGGGCAGCCTCCATTAGCAGCTGGCCAGACACCAAGGGGATGGCATTGGCGATAATCCAGAACAGAGTATGCGCTGGGCAGGCGCGTCCCTTGGGCTGCGATGGAGTCGAGCTTCCCTGGGCAGTGGGAAGAAGAGACAACACAGAGTCTTCATAGGAGAACACTATGAAGGAAGGAAATTGGGATGGAGTAAGAAGGGGTGGACCCAGAAGAAAGAAAGCTCATCCAGGCCCCTCCTTCCAGAGGTCTCAGTCTACAGCATCCACCAACCTGTCACTGGCTGCAGCTCTCCCAGTGGGCAAGACTGCCTACTTCAGAGAGGTGTGACTGTCACTTTCTCATCACTCTGATGACAGGTGGTAGTGTTGTTTGGGTTTGTTACTCATCAGCGTAAAATCTAGAAACTTTGTGGCAGCTCCAAATAATTGCTTGGTAACCTCTGAGGCATACACTTAATTCTTGATTTTTTTTTTCTTTCTAGGCCTGCACCTGCAGCAAATGAAAGTTCTCAGACTAGGGGTCGAATTGGAGCTGCAGCTGCTGGCCTACACCATAGCCACAGTAACACTGAATCCAAAGCCACATCTGCAAACTTCATGGCACCTCGCAGCAATGTGGGATCCTTAACCCACTGAGTGAGGCCAGGAACTGAAACAGCATTCTCATGAATACTAGTCAGGTTCCTAACCCGCCGAGCCCACAGCAGAAACTCCATACAGTTCATTCTTCTATTTTGTTTGTCCAAGAGAGAGCTAGAATGGTGAAGAGTTAAGAAGCACTGGCAGGACTAAAGGAAGAAAAACTAAGTGCAAGGGCAGCTGAGGACAGAAAATATATGAGGCTATTTCTTGCATCTTGCTTCCAAGGCTGAGTCTATTTGCTACTGGCACAGGGGTAAGCTTCCCGTGCCTTTGTGATTCATTCAAAAGGTGTGCTCCGTTAGGGAATATCATGCTGTCTCAGAATGAAAAATGAGTTATTATAGGGTGAAACAGTGAAGGGCCTGTATTGACGTTGGCTGGCAATAAGGAAGTATGGAATATAGGATTGGTTTCTATTTCTGGTTTTCATAGTCTGTGTGACTTTGGCCAAAGTCCTTTTGTACCCCAGGAAAGACGCTGATGACTCCAGAATTCATCGTTATTGTATATAATTTTAATAGAACAAATTGCTCTGATGCTTCAGTCCTCAGAATTCAAGTCTTTTTTCTGAGTACAAACATGGTTATGGAGGTCAGGCCACCTGATCTTAATGCATGTTCAAACCCCCCCATCACGCAAAGCCCTTTAAAACTATCTCATTGGTTAAAAGGTGTTTAAAATGATTTTAGGGGAATTATAAAGACAAAATCCTTGGCAAAGAAAACCCATGTTTTAAAAAGTGGGTTCCACTTTAGCAATGGCAGCATTAAGAGCTCTGTGAACCCCCTCACCAATGAAATAATCATACTCATGAAAATTATTAAAAATACAACCATGTTCAAAAAAATCTGGGAAATATATATATATATATATGTAATACAAATAGCAACCATAAGTAAGTTGGTATGAGGCTCTACTAAGATCAGACAAGAAGACTTTAAAATAAAAAAAAATATTACTAGAGATAAATGGGGACTTTTATAATGATAAAAGTGTCAATCCATCAGGAAGATGTAATAGTTATGAACTATTATGAACCACTATGAAAAATTGAAAATCACTATATTGTATACCTGTAACATACAATATCATGTATCAACGATACTTCAATTTTTAAAATATTTTAATATAAAAGCAAAAATTCAAATATTTTAATTTCTCAAAATGAAACAGAGATTTATACAAGAGGAGAATGGTGAATTTAAATTTCATGGATATATGATTCGATGCTGTTTTTAAAGTTTCTTTTCCCCAAACACCAAAGAAGTTTTTGGATATTATTTTTTGACACAAAATTAACTTTGATGCTTATGATGTAACAATAAACAAGTAAATAAAAGGGCAAGTGTAGGTAGCTACATTCTCCATTACAGACCAGGCTGAGGTCCATTGGTCTTTTCTTCAGAGCACCAAAGGTAAATATTCATAACAATGAAATCAGCCTATAATGCACTATATAATATTGGTGGGAATTTAAATTGGTACAACCACTATGGAGGTACCTCAGAAAACTAAAAACAGAACTACCATATGACCCAGCAATCCCACTCTTGGGCATATATCCGGACAAAACTTTCACTGAAAAAGACACATGCACCCACATGTTCACTGCAGCACTATTCACAATAGCCAAGACATGGAAATAACGTAAATGTCCATCAACAGATGAAAGGATTAAGAAGATGTGGTATATATACACGATGGAATACTACTCAGCCATATAAAAAGAACAAAAATGCCATTTTCAGCAATATTGATGGGACTATAGACTCTCCTACTAAGCGAAGTCAGAAAGAAAGGCAAATACCATATGATATCACTTATATCTGGAATCTAGTATAGTACACTAATGAGACTTTCCACAGAACAGAAATTCATGGACTTGGAGAACAGACTAGTGGTTGCCAAGGGAGAGGGGAGGAGAGTGGGATGGACTGTGAATCTGGGGTTAATAGACGCAAACTGTTGCCTTCGTAATGGATAAGCAATGAGATCCTGCTGTATAGCACTGGGAACTAGGTCTAGTCACTTGTGATGGAGCATGATTGAGAATAATGTGAGAAAAAGAATGTGTGTGTGTGAGAGAGAGAGAGAGACTGGGTCACTTTGTTGTACAGTAGGAAATTGACAGAACATTGTAAACCAACTATAATAGAAAAAATAAAAATCATTTTAAAAAACAAATCAAATTAAATAAACATAACATGTGTGTATGAAAGTGCTTTGCCGTCTAGGTTGTAGTATTTACACATAAGCATTTTTAGTGATGCTAAAATGCCATGGAAAGAGGAACTTGTTGACAAGTCAGCTCAAGACATAGTGATTCAACAAGAAGGGTAAGGCCTTGACTCAGTCACCAAACATTTACATAGAACTGGGGATGAAATTCCAAATAAATCACTGAGATTGCATGGAGGGAACTACACAGACACACACACACACTTCTCCCATGGAATGCTGAGACTTTAGCATTTCTAAATAAAATACTACAAGCCTTCATTTTGAAGACTGGCTGGAATTCTTTCCGAGGAGGTAACAATTTAATCTAGTTTGAAGCCCTTTCTGTTTATTTATCATCTGCAAAAACATGGAAGAGGGCCATCTCCTCCTACTAAAAGGCAGGGGAGGGGAAATCTTCGGTGGCAACCTCAAGCAAAAATCACCCAGTGGTCTGAAAACAACAGAACACACCGTTATCATCCAATATTCCGAGTCAGCTTCCAAAATTAGTGCTAACTTTCAATCTGGCAACAATTCATGAATAATATTTTATATGAAAATCCTAGGAGAACTTTAAACTTTAAAAGGCTAAAGACTTAACATGTATTTATAAAAATACCAAGTATAATATAAGCACATTTAAAATATTAGAGTTTATATTCCTAAATAAAATGAATTAAGATGGGGAATTCCCATTACGGCGCAGCAGAAACGAATCTGACTAGTATCCATGAGGATGTGGGTTCGATCCCTGGCCTCGCTCAGGGGGTCAGGGATCTGGCTTTGCTCTGAGCTGTGCCTCAGATCCCATGTTGCTGTGACTGTGGTATATGTTGGGAGCTGTAGGTCCAATTCAAACACTAGCCTGGAAACTTCCATATGCCATGGGTGCAGCCCTAAAAAAACAAAAACGAAAACAAATGAGTTAAGATCCATAAGCAATACACGAAAGACAGATCTTGGAAATTAGTAATTTTTCCCCTCTATCTCCCGCAGAGATGCTATGTCAAAATGCATATACAGATTATCTGTAACAAAAAAAAAAAAATCTGCTTTTTAAATTATATGAAAAACACTCTAAGGCAATTAAAAAATAAAGAACACCATCTTAAAAAATACATGAAGCAAAATCTGACAAAATAAAGAGGGAAATAACAATTCAATAATAATAGTTGAAAACTTCAATACCCTCACTTTCTTTCTTTTTTTTTTGTATTCTTGGCTTTTCTAGGGCCGCACTCGCGGCATATGGAGGTTCCCAGGCTAGGGGTCTAACAGGAGCTGTAGCCACCGGCCTACGCCACAGCCACAGCCACGTGGGATCTGAGCTGCGTCTGCAACCTACACCACAGCTCACGGCGCTGGATCCTTAACCCACTGAGCAAGGCCAGGGATCGAACCCGCAACCTCATGGTTCCTAGTCGGATTCGCTAACCACTGAGCCACGATGGGAACTCCAATACCCCACTTTCAATAATGGATAGAAAAACAAGAAGTTCCCATTGCTGCTCAGCAGGTTAAGAACATGACAAAGTATCTGTGAGGATGCGGGTTCAGTCCCTGGCCTCATTCAACATGTTAAGGATCTGGCATTGCTGCAAGGTGCCACATAAGTCACAGATGCACCTCGGATCCCTCATTGCTGTGGCTGTGGTATAAGCTGGCAGCTGCAGCTCCAATCTGACCCCTATCCTGGGAAATCCCATATGTCACAGGTGTGGCAATAAAAAAGAAAAACTAGACATAAGATCAATAAGGAAACAGAAGACTTAATGCTGGAAACCAACTAGACAACTATGGAACTCCACCCAACAACAACAGAATGTATGTTCTGCTTCAGTGCACACAGAATACTCTCTAAGATAGAGTATATGGACACAAAACAAGCCTCAATAACTTTTAAATGCTAGAAATATACCAAGTGTGTTTTCCAACAACAAAGGAAAGAATTTAGAAATCAGTAACAAAGAAATTTGGGACACTGATAAATGTGAGAAATTCCAACAATATACTTCTAAACATCTGTGGATTATCTTACGTGTCGACTGAGCTAGGCCATGGTACCAGAATTTGGCTTAACATTATTCTAGATGTTTATGTGAAAGTATTTTCAGGTGAAATTAATATTTACATCAGCTGACTTTTAGTAAGGCAGACTACCCTCCATAATATGGGTGGGTCTCATCCTAGACCTAGAGGAAGACTTATTCCTGGAAGACAAGGGAACTCTGCCAGTAGAATGCTTTTGGATTTGAGTTGCCAGCATTAAATCTTCCCTGGATCTCAAAGAATCCTTACATCCTCCACTTTTGTCTGTAAAAAACCTCTACCTCATAGGCCTTCCTTGAATTCCAAAGAGAAAATTTAATCATAAAAGTTAAAAAATTCAAAAACAAAGGAAAGCAGGCAGGCAAGACAAAATAATAAGAGCTTAGCCATAAAACAAAGTCAAAGATTGTTAGTTCCTTCTCAAGGACTATAGATAATACCTTGAGCCATACCCTTGAGTTGTTTTGCAGATACTGGAACACCCCCCCCCCCCGCAGGTAGAAGAAGTTAACTATATGCTGGCCACCAGCATATAGACCCCAGACACTTGGAACCAAAAGACTGATAATTGTGATAACTGAAATATCATACTGTTCCCTCACCATCAGCCAATCAGAAAATTGTGTACAAGCTGATCTGCACCCTGTGACCCACTGCCTTTAAGAATTCTTCCCTAAAAGCCACTGGGGAGTTTGGGTCTTTTGAGCATGAGCTGCCCATTTTCCTGGCTTGGCATCCTGAAATAAACACTGTACTTTCCTTCACCAGAACCTGGTGTCTACATTGGCTTTGCTGCATGTTGAGAGAGCAGACTCAAGGTCAGTTTGATAACAATACAACTGAAACAAATTTCACCAAATAATACTTAATTCCTACTACATGCAATCTAATATTCTCTATTTCCTCTTCTGTTTTGCTTTGCTTTCTTTTGTTTTTTTCCTATACTGAGGGACAGAATGTATAGCAATTATGATCACAGATTCTGGGGACAGCCTAACTGAAGTTGAAGGATACCAAATTGACATATAGAAATCAATACATTTCAGGAGTTCTCATTGTAGATCAGCAGGTTAAGAATGCAACATTGTCTCTCTGAGGATGCAGGTTCAATACCTGTCCTCACTCAGTGGGTTAAGGATCTGGCATTGCCACAAGCTGTGGTGTAGGTCCCAGATGTGGTTTGGATCTGTTGTTGTTGTGGCTTGTGGCACAGGCCTGCAGCTGCAGCTCCAAGTCAACACCTAGCCCAGAAACCTCCATATGCTGCAAGTATGGCCACAAAAATTTTTTTTAAAGAAATCAATACATTTCTATACACTAGGGATGAAACATCTGAAAAATAAAGAAAGAAAACTATTCCATTCATAACAGTGTCAAACACAATACAGTACTTCAGAATAAGTTTAACTAAGAAAGTAAATGATCTGAACAATAAAAACTACAACACTTGCTGAAAAAAGACACAAACAAATGTAAATATATCCTGTGTTCATGGATGAGAAGCATTAATGTTTTAAATGCCGATACTACCCAAATCCATGTCTTTTCGTCTATAGACTCAGTGCAGTCTCCATCAAATATCAATGACATCCTTCAGGAGAAACAGACAAAATGACCCTAAAATTGGTATGGAACCACAAACATTCCAAACACACAAACCAATCCTGAAAAACAGAAGAAAGCCAAAGGTATCATACTTTCTGATTTCAAGCTTTACTACAAAGCCAGTGTAACAAAAACAGTATGGTAATGGCCCAAAAATAGACACAGAGACCAATGGAATAACATATAGAGCCCAGAATTAAACTCTTGTTTATATACTCAGCTAATACCCAACAAGGGAGCCAGAAGCACCCAATCAGGAAAAGTTAGTCTCTATAACAAGTGCTTTTGGGGAAACAGGATAAAATACCCACAAAACAATGAAATTAGACCCCTATTTTATACCACTCACAAAAATTATTTCAAAACGGGGAGTTCCCGTCATGGCTCAGTGGTTAACGAATACGACTAGGAACCATGAGGTTGCGGGTTCAATCCCTGGCCTCGCTAGGGTTAAGGATCCGGCGTTGCCGTGAGCTGTGGTGTAGATTGCAGACGCGGCTCGGATCCCGCATTGCTGTGGCTGTGGCAAAGGCCGGCGGCTACAGCTCCTGTTAGACCCCTAGCCTGGGAACCTCCATATGCCACGGGTGCGGCCCTAGATAAGGCAAAAAACAAAAAAAAAATAATTCAAAACGGATCCAAGACCTAAACATCAAACCTGATACTATAAAATTCCTAGAAATAAATGTAGGAAAGAAGCCCCTAGACAGTGGTTTTGGCAGTGATTTTTCTGCATATGACACCAAAAGCGCAAAAAAAGCAAAATCGGCAATTGGGATTACAACTTAAAAGCTCTTGCAAAGCAAAAAAAAAAATTAACAACATGAAAAGACCACTGACGGAATAGGAGAAAAAACTGTGCAAACCATGTGTCGGATAAGGGGTTAATATCCAAGGTATGTAAAGAACACCTACGACACAGAATAAAAAAAAAAATCCAATTAAAAAACGGACAGAAGAATTAAACATGTAATTTTCCTGGTTCCATATCCAAATATAATTTTTGTGGTTCCATATCCAAGTGGCCAACAGGTACATGAAAAGGATGCTCAACATCGCTAATCATCAGGGAAATGCAAATCAAAACCACAAGGAGACAGCAACTCACATGTGTTAGAAAGGCTAGAAGATAAGGAGATATGCTGTCGCAGATTTTGGAAAAAAAGGTGAACCTTATATGCTGTTGGTGGGAATATAGATTAATCACTATGGAAAACAGTATGAAGGGTCTTCAAAAAACTAAAATGAGAGGAGTTCCCGTCGAGGCTCAGTGGTTAACGAATCCGACTAGGAACCATGAGGTTGCGGGCTCGATCCCTGGCCTTGCTCAGTGGGTTAAGGATCTGGCGTTGCCGTGAGCTGTGGTGTAGGTTGCAGACGTGGCTAGGATCCCGTGTTGCTGTGGCTGTGGTGTAGGCCGGCAGCTACAACTCCTGTTAGACCCCTAGCCTGGGAACCTCCACATGCCGCGGATGTGGCCCTAGATAAGGCAAAAAGACAAAAAAAAAACTAAAACGAGAGCTACCATAAGTGATCAACAATCCCACCACTGTATACCCAAAGGAAATGAAAACCAGATGTTAGACGTATTATACGATTATGCATTCATCTTGATAGGTATTTAGGTTGTTTCCCTATCTTAGCTTTCGTGACTAATGCTGCAAAAAACACAGGAAT
This sequence comes from Catagonus wagneri, assembly GCA_004024745.2. Classification (NCBI taxonomy): domain Eukaryota; kingdom Metazoa; phylum Chordata; class Mammalia; order Artiodactyla; family Tayassuidae; genus Catagonus; species Catagonus wagneri. Next base: position 1,774,198 of record PVHT021183702.1, on the reverse strand, counting down.
ATAGATATGTATTTGACATCTTATTTTCCCACCAACAGCATGTAAGATTCCCCTTGTATCTACCTTTAAGGTAGATGAGACTAAGCTATGATGTTTGGTAGGCCCGATGTATTAAATGCATTTTCTGCTTACAGTCAGTTTATTGGAGCTCACCTGCACGTATCTTTTCCTGTGTAAGCGGGAGAAGGAAGAAAGATTAGTATCTAACTCTATTTTTTTTTGTCTTTTTGCCTTTTTTATCTAGAGCCGCACCCGCGGTGTATGGAGGTTCCCAGGCTAGGGGTCTAACAGGAGCTGTAGCTGCCCGCCTTCGCCACAGCCACAGCAACGTGGGATCCAAGCCGCATCTGCAACCTACACCACAGCTCACGGCAATGCTGAATCCTTAACCCACTGAGCAAGGCCAAGGATCGAACCTGCAACCTCATGGTTCCTAGTCGGATTCGTTAACCACTGAGCCACGACAGGAACTCCTAGTATGTAACTCTAAATAGAAGCAGACAAAACAAGATGGAGGAGGAAGGGGTTCAAGAGTGTGTTCCGCAGGGAGGAAGGAGCCAAGACCTGAAAGGAAAGCTCATCCCTGGACTCAGTCCCTGACCATCTTCTAGCCAGGCCCCTCTTCTCCGCTGGACCTCAACCTTGGCGTATACCTTGTACAAAACACCAACACAGTGTCTGAGAATCTCAGTATCACATCCCTAGGATGCCCTAAACTTAAAATGCCTGCCTAAGAAAACTCAAGGCTGCCCAGGAATGGACTGTTCCAGCGAGCACCTGGAAGTAAGGTCCCTGTGCCCAAACCCGTGTGGGAGGGTAGAAGCCTAACTTCTATAACCACCAGTCAGCAAAGCCAGACGGGCTTCACATGGACCAACTCCCTCTTCACTATTTTTTTTTTCACTTCCCTATCTTCTGCTCAAGCCTCCCACCTCTCAATTATCCCTCCCTATTCTCTCATTCCCTTTTTAAAACATCCTGCCACCTCCATACAAATCAAACTTGAGTTCCATTTGTGCTGGACTGCTCCCTGTTGCTCTTGTAATTACTGCTTAAAAAATCTGCCCATAGCACTTTAGTATCCAGCTTTCTTTGTCTTTGACACCCCTACATCCTGGAAACTGGCTCTTCCAAGGCCCTCACTGACTATAACAAAATACTAAGAAATGTTCCAGGATGTTTAACTCTGCTAGCAGGTCAAGTCTCCCTATGGTGTTGGGCAGGCTCTTGGATACCCAGTTCTGGCCAAGTCAACGCCAAGGAACACAACTGAGGAAAGACTACGTGTGAAACAAAACAGAGCAAAAAATGTATGAGAACAATGTGGACTTTAAAATCTTACTGACACGTCTAATGGAGGTCACCTAAGGAAAGGGAGCAATGGGTAGTTTTAAACCAGCTGGGACCACATATTTATATAGGACCCAGCGAGAGTTACCTGCTCCCATGTTTGGTAGGATATCACTTCTGCTTTGAAAGTTCTGGTAAGATTGGAGTTCCCTTCGTGGCTCAGTGGTTAACGAATCCCACTAAGAACCATGAGGTTGCGGGTTCGATCCCTGGCCTCGCTCAGTGGGTTAAGGATCCGGCGTTGCCATGAGCTGTGGTGTAGGTTGCAGACACGGCTCGGATCCCGCATTGCTGTGGCTGTGGCGAATGGGGGCAGCTACAGCTCCTGTTAGACCCCTAGCCTGGGAACCTCCATGTGCCACGGGTGTGGCTCTACATAAAGGAAAAAGACAAAATAAAATAAAAAATAAAAAATAAAGTTCTGGTAAGATTATAGCATGACAGGTAGTAGTAGGAATAGTGATATTCCTGAGAACCGAGGGAGGCAAATTCTAAGAGTAGGATAGGTGTTCCCTTGCGGTGCAGCAGGTTAAAGATTTGGTGGTGGTGTTGCAGTGGCTTGGGACACTGCTGTGGTGAGGGTTAAGTCTCTGGACAGGGAATTACATTTGCCTCGGACATGGCCAAAAAAAAAATTGTAATAAGTAAAATTAATGACTCTGTTAATTAATTAAAGAGTAGGACTGAAAGGAAGACAAAAGAAGGCAAATGATTATCAGTCAATGCCTGGCATTAGAGCAGTTAGAAGCAGTGCTGGTACCCCCATGCTGGTAGACTTTGTAATCCTATAAATGGTGCCTACCTTCTTTTTTTTTTTTAATTTTTTTAATGATAGTTGATTTACAATGTTCTATGAATTTCTGCTGTGCAGTGAAGTGACCCAGATATGCACACACACATGCACTTTTTTCTTCTATTATCTTCCATCCTGTTCCATCACAAGGAATTGGATATAGTTCCCTGTGCTATACAGCAGGACCTCATGGCTTGTCCACTCCAAACGAAAAAGTTTGCATCTACAAACCCCAGACTCCCAGTCGATCCCACTTCCCTCTCCCTCCCCTTTGGAAACCACAAGTCTGTTCTGCGTGTCCATGACTTTGTTTCTGTTATGCAGACAGGTTCATTTGCGTCCTATTTTAGATTCCACATAGAAACGATATCATCTGATATCTGTGGTTCTCTTTCTAACTTACCTCACTCATATGAAAACCTAGTTCCCTCCATGTTGCTGCAAATGGTGTTAGTTTGTCCTTTTTATGGCTGAGTAATATTCCACTGTGTAAATGTGCTGTATCTTCTTAATCCATTCATCTGTGGATGACTTTTAGGTTGTATCCATGTCTTGGCTCTTGTGAATAGTGCTGCAAAGAACATATGGGTGCGGAGTTCCCTTCGTGGCTCAGTAGTTAACGAATCCGACTAAGAACCATGAGGTTGCAGGTTCGATCCCTGGCCTTGATCAGTGGGTTAAGGGTCCGGCGTTGCCATGAGCTGTGGTGTGGGTTGCAGACGTGGCTCGGATCCCGCGTTGCTGTGGCTGTGGCAAAGGCCGGCGGCTACAGCTCCTATTAGACCCCTAGCCTGGGAACCTCCATATGCCGCGGGTGCGGCTCTAGATAAGGCAAAAAAAAAAAAAAAGACAAAAGAAAACATACGGGTGCAAGTATCATTTTGAATTAAAGTTTTGTCCAGATATATGCCCAGAATTGGGATTGCTGGATCATATGGTAGTTCTACATTTAGTTTTCCGAGGTACATTCATACTGGTTTCCATAGAGGTTGTACAAATTTATGTTCCCACCAACACTAAAGTAGTGTTCCTTTTTCTTTTTTTTTCTTTTATTTTAAACATGTGATTGCACCTGCAGCATATAGAAGTTCCCTGGCTAGGGATCGAACCAGAGCCACTGCAGAAACAATCCCAAGCAGTCATGATGTGAGCCACAGGGGAAGTCCAGCTGCGCCTACCTTCTCAGTGCACTACAGGGATTAAAATATTTCACAAGAAGCTGACACATCAGGTTGTGACCCTAATTCATTATATAGCTGTGTTTTGTTCATTTTGCAATTCATGTTTATGTATTCAGGGAAACGTAAGTTGTTAAACCCAAGTGCAGCTATTTAGATGAATGCTGATTGTTTACTATGTTTAAAAAAGAAAAGGCTGGGATTTTCCATTGTGGCTCAGCCATAATGAACCCAACTAGTATCCATATGGATGCAGGTTGGATCCCTGAGCCTGATCAGTGGGTTAAGGATCCTACATTGCCATGAGCTGCATCGCATCCGGCGTTGCTGTGACTGTGGCGTAGGCTGGCAGCTGCAGCTCTGATTTGACCCCTAGCCACTGATGTGGCCTTTAAAAAGAAGAGGGAGAAGAAGAGCTAATTGATGACATAAGATTAGTGACGTGGGCCTCAGGCAATACAGAATCCTCTCTGCTGACACACTCAAGGAGGGGTCAGGTGTAATGCGCTTTTCTTTCCCCTTCTTGGGAAGAAAAAGGCTGGGAGGAAGGGAATTTCCAGAGCTCTGGTGGGGAAAGGAGGAGTGTAAGTCTTATCTGTGCTTAGTCCCACGCCCAGGCAATGGCCAAGCGACTGGGTGGAGGAGAGAGCCCAAGAACTAGGATCAGCCTTCCCTGGGGTGGGGTAGGCAGAAGGATGGATTTTGTTTCTCTCTCTAGGCAGAGCAGGTGGGGAGAAGGTCATAGGTCCCAGGTCCTGCCCCTCCTTCTTGCTCCTAACTCTAATTCCCACTTATCTACTTTAGAAATTTGTATTCCTGGAGTTCCCTTCGTGGCTCAGTGGTTAACGAATCCGACCAGGAACCATGAGGTTGCGGGTTCGATCCCTGGCCTCGCTCAGTGGGTTAAGGATCTGGCGTTGCCATGAGCAGTGGTGTAGGTTGCAGACGCAGCTCGGATCCTGCGTTGCTGTGGCTGTGGCGAAGGCCGGCGGCTCCAGCTCCTGTTAGACCGCTAGCCTGGGAACCTCCATATGCCACAGGTGAAACTCTAGATAAAGCAAAAAGACAAAAAAATATATATATAGAAATTTGTATTCCTCCCAGGGCATCATCTAAGTTCAAAGAGCAAGGAAGCTGGTTAGTTGCGGTGGCTATAGTGGGGAGATCTAGGCTGTACTGGGTTGGGGGCCATCAGCCATGGCCCCAGAAAGCCAGGCTGCCATCCTGCCTGGCTGCAGTGAAACCAGGAAGCCCTGGCTGTTCTCCAGCATATCACACACCCTAGATGCCACTCAAAGGCCCACAGTGGCCCACCCTCCAGTAATTTGTGGGCACTGTGGAAAATGCTGGAAGGTCATTTTCCCCCAGACTCAGGTTCTGACTCCCGTTGTGGCCTTGGACCCACCACTGTTATCCTCTTTGGACTTCACACTCCTCATCTGCAAGTGAAGTCATTGTCCGCTTCCAATTCCAGCTACCTGGGGGTAGGAGTACATAAATTATGAAATTTTCCTTCTCCTTTGGAACTCATGTAGGGAGGCCAAAGGGTGAAGATGCACAGTCCTTAACTTAAGTGGTTGACAATTTAGCAAAAGTTTCAGAAACATGAAAACAAACTATCATGAAATTCAAGTTCTTTTTAACTCTCCTAACCCTCTCAAACTTCTTCAGGTTGTGGTCTGTGCAAAGGTTGGAAAAAGAATTTCCAGGCTCATAGCAGGGTCAAAAGAAAGTGAAGTTTGTTGCGATCAGGGCACCGCTAGTGCAGTGTGAGGACTTCCTGCCGATCATGGAGAGATGACCTGAGCAAGTAGCTGTGTCTGTTTTTATAGCCCCGGGGAAAGACGAGAGGTCTTACAATACGGCTGCCGACCTGCTGATCAGTTGGGGGAAAGGGGGTCTTATGATACACTTGCTGGTAGTTTGGGGATATATAAGGCCCCTATAGGGGTGGGATGAGGAGGGGGCCAATACCTTTCCTAGTAGGGGGCAGGAAGGAGTAAGCCAGGTCGCTCAAGGAGGGTCTGGTAATTCTTACATCATCCAGAGCGTTTTTGAGGTTTATCTCTTTGGAGAAGCCTTGAAGTCCCACACAGGTGTCTGGGGAAAGAGGGTTCTAACCATCTGTGATTAGTGTCAGGTTTCAGGGTGAATCTCTCTCTATGGCTAACATCAGAAGATATTAGCATATGTTGACCAAATCCCCTGGCCTCAACTTTCCAAACCATTAATCCCTCGGGGTCAGTGGATATGCCCAAGCAGAAGCCTTGCCATCCCCTGTGCTGGCTCGTTGTTATCCAGTTATGTTTTCATATCAGCAGATCTTTTGGGAGATTCATCATTGCAAAGCGTCATATCTCTAAGCTGATAGTCTAGAAACTGCTTGCGCATACACCCCCTCCAGGCTTTTCTCCTGCTCCAAAAGGAGCTTCCCGTGCAAACCACATTTCCCAGGAATTTTTATCCACTGATTCCCAATCAGTTTCAGTCAAAGGGAGGCTCCAGTGGGATATGAGAGGCAGGATGTAGGAAGAAGCCAAATTATTTCTTCCTCTGTCTCTCTGCTTTGGGTTCTATACCCAGCTGTGGCTATATCTTCCCGGCAAATCCAAGACAGCATGTCCTGTCTTCCCTATATATACCAGTTTGGGGCTTCCAGAGCTGGATGCAGCTGTAAATGGGCAGAAGGAGGACTCAAAAGTCTTCTGCCTCGGGGATAGGACTCAAAAGTCTTCTGACTCCCAACCACCCCATAGACCACAGCTGCCCACACCATTCATCCCACTCCTGCAGGCTCCGGGCAGATCCAGAACATTCTAGAGTGGTTTCAACACCTGTGTTATCCACCCTTGTCATAGACCTCAGGCCACCCTGGAAATCTAGGGAAGAAATGTCCCTCCCCCACCATTTCCACCAGCTTACAGTAAAGGCCAAGGGCAGAGAGCAGGTTAATCATTAATAGCATTTCCTGTACATCTATAATGAAGTTACTGTGACAAATCAGGGGCCCCAGCATATTGAAGGCCATCTCAGGAGAATTCCTGGTAACAGCCCAGGAATCAGGTTGTGGAGCCCTGGTTGAAACACAGCTTCCTCCAGTGGTGGGGTGGAGGGGCAGGGAAGTGTAAGTCTTCTCATCTGTTCTTTGGGATAGGGTGGCTTTCAGTTGGGTTTGACATCCATAAGATGGAAAAAAGAAATCAACATCACACAAACATTCATCCCAAAAAACCAAGTCTTCTCCTAGGGCAGCCACTCTCAAACATGCTGTTCTCTACAGTTTTCCAATGAGCTTCGAGGTGTGTCCAAAGCAAACATTAATAAATAATAAGCAAAGGAAATCCCCGCCATTGAAGAGGACTCAAAGTCACCCGTTCCTCAAATCTATGTCTCCATTCTAAAACTCTCGCTCTCCTGAGTGCCATTCCAGGGTCTCCATCTCAACCAGGATATCGCTGGGGAAATGAAACTCGATACCGCTACAGCTAAGCTCAACTTTTCCATGCTTTGCTCCTCAAATCTACTTATTCTCCTCTTCCCTCTCCCACTGCAAGCACGGCACCACAATCCAGCCAATCAGTCACACTAGAAACCAGAAAGTCGTCTTAAATTGTTCCGTCTCCTACTAATCTTTCTCTCCTCTTAACTGGGGCATGCGCAACCCAGCCCACTTCAACTTCTGTTGAAGTTTACTTCCTTATGCGGGAAGAAGATCAAAGAGCTTCTTTCCAGAACCAAAGGTGGCCAGCACATCTCTGTCGTCTTCTTGGCTTTGGCACTCACTCTGCGGTGGCCGGTCCATCCTCTGCCTCACCACCTCCTCCACATCCCCCATGGCCCCACATTCCTGGCATGAGCCCAGATTTATATGAAAGCAACAATCCCCATACTGGCCAGTTTCTCCCCTCAAAACCTTCACACTGGCCAGTGGGTGGCCCTGTAACCTTCCAGGACTTCCACTTTGAAGATTAAGGTGAGGACAGTAGTCTCCACAGCGACACCAGCTACAGCCTAACAGGAGAAGAAAATCTGTGCACCCATCAATGACAATAGAATTTCTCTTAGGAGGAGTACAAATACGTTCCGTGGGAGCAGAGAAGAAAGAAGAGGGAACACCAAGCTGGAGGGAAAGGAAGCCAAGATATGAAAACAGGCGAAGGTTTCAGGATCACGTGCTGGTGGGAGCATGGGAAAGGGTTCCTGCCCATTAACACTGTGCTCTCCTATCTCAGGACAAACCGTGACGTTTCCCCTGATGGATCTGGGTGTGTCACAGTCGTAGTCAGCTCCGGCCGGCATCAGCTCCAGCACTTGTCTAATCCAGCTTCCTTTCTTCAGATGAAGAATCTGAGCCTCAGAGAAGAGACTCGGGGTTCTTGGCTGATGCTGAACGAGAGCTATCCTGGTCTCTTAATTCACTCTAATTCCCATTGTCCCCACTATGACCTGCCATCAACATTAGGAGAGGCAAAGAAGGCTCACCCTACCTTGCAGCTGTCCCCCGTCTTCAGTTCTGAGAGGAGTAGCCAGGGGTTTTCTCTTGCATCCAGTCAGGATCTGAGAGAAGGTACTAATATCCTCAGAGATTCGCTGACCTTCTCGTGTATCGGTTACGCTTCCATGTCTCAAGGATGGCGGGCTTGGTCACATGACTTGCAGTGTGTTTCCTCTCTCTATCTGTCTGTCTGTTTCCTTTTTTTTTTTTTTTTTTTTTTTTTT